>JARHVA010001110.1:3500000-3505000 GCA_037957365.1 Torreya grandis | reverse complement strand
ATATATATATGTATGTATGTATATATATGTATGTATATATACATACATGTATATATATACATGTATGTATATATACATATATATATATATATACATATAGATATATATATACACAAATATATACACATATATATATACACACATATATATACATATATATGTATGTGTATGTGTATGTGTATATGTATATATACACATGTATATGTATATATATACACATGTATATGTATATATATACATATATATGTATATATATACATATATATGTATATATATACATACACACACACACACACACATATATCTATATATATATACACACACACACACACACACATATACGCATACATATGTGTGTGTACACACACACACACACACATATTAGTGAAAATTGAAATGAAATGAGCGATCAAGACAACTTAAAACACAAACAAAAATCCAATTAACAAAGAGAAAATCCAACAAAGGACCAATAAATAGCCAAAATAGGTAAAAAAATAGTAAAATATTCTAATAAGAACAACAAAAGTAAAAATATGAATCTACCTCTTAGCCAATATGAATATAGGCTAACCATTGGAAATCTAGATACGTGAAACTAAATGAGAGTGTCTCCCATTATAAATTATTATGTAATAAGACTAGAGATATAGACCTCACCAAATTCATTATAATTAGAGATACTACCATGAAATAAAATTTATGAACACACTTCATTATTGAGAAAATAATAAATTAAACCAACCAATAATAAATTATGAAACACACCCAACTTGAGGACTGGTAAATTAAGTTTTTATGCCTTCACTAAATTCCTACATTGCCTAAACATAGAGAAAGAGTGTCATATTGGCTGGTATATGAAGCCACAAACACCTTAAGGGCAACCATAATAGCTCAAATTTGGTGAAGTTTTTCCATATCTAGAATGAAAGAAGACTCAAAAATATTAGAAATAAACCTCAAAAAAACAAATATAACCTCTTCAAACCTATGATGCCTAGAGTTTTGGTTCTTGAAAATAAGATGAAAAAAACTAAAGTGATATCTTAAATCCCCCACCAAAAGAATTAAAAAAGATTTACATATTTGATTTTTTTTTTTAGTTTTTACTATTTAAGAAGGATAATAATCATTTCATCAAAGATCATTTCTTTTAGTCTAATTCTTAACTTGAATTTAAGATCTTCAACATTCTAAGAACTTGTCAAATTCAATAATTCCAAATGCTCCCCACACCAAGTCTCATTCAAATACATAAGATCAATTAGGGAGAATGAATTAAACTCAATTTAGAGTTTATCATATGAGAGAGGACCAATATCAAAATATGGAGCTTCATAATATATACCAATGCATTTAACATGTCTTCTCTTGGTTAGAGCTGGAGTAGAGTCATCATCTTTATGTTTACCTTTAACAAGTTTAGTAGTATTAGGTGCCATTATTTTTAAAAAAATCACAGGGATAAGGCATAGTAATCTTAAAAACAAAGAGACAATCCAAACACATAAGTAATATATACAACAAGAAAGACATTAAAATGAAAAATAAATAAAACAACTACCATCACAAGAGATTTCAAAATGATCTAGAACCTCCTACCCACCTAAATTTTTTTTGATGATAGATAGGGCATAAGCTCAAGTGTCAACAAAGGGTATTTCCATGTCATTATCAACTAGGATTTCCAAACCTTGACAACTATGATGACTAATATATTTTAAGCAAATCTCATTAGAAAGGTCATTAGCTCCATAATTAGTAATAAGATCATCTGAATTATTAATTTATCTATAAAATATTTAAAAACACATTTTTCAAAGTAATCACAAGATTATTCACGTCATTAATGAGATTTTTGAGGTTCTAGTTTAAATTCTTTAGTTTTTTAGCTACATTAATAATAATAAAATAGCCACCTTCTACTTCATTTTTTATTAAAATCCACATCAATGGCCAATTTAAACCCTAATAAGAGAGACTTGATCTATCCCTATTTATTAGTTACTACAACATTACCCTCATGATTACAAATAATACCTCCTACATTCAATAATCCTAGGTTATCTTTATAAGCTCCATCAAAATTCAATTCCTCTGGCCAGGGCAAGGAGGAGTTCATTTCACATTCTTTCTCTTATTCATAATAAGAGGTAGGCTTGAATTATATTTTCCAAAGATATCCCACTTAATAATGAGGTACATTTATTCTCCTATAATATTTGATCTGGGCATAGGGACCTTATATCTAAATATTTCTTGGTAAGTAATTTCAAGCTTACGATAAAATATTCTATGGAGTTTTGGGAGAACATAAATATGAGACAATTCCTTTCCTTCTACAAAATACAATCATTGGTGGCATCATTTTATAGATCTTTCCACTTTATCTCTTCTATCTTCATGCCACCTAGAGATTAAAATGGTAAGAGAATCTAGATAGACCAAAAAAATTTCATTTTGTTAAAGAACCAAACCCACACTGACCAAGATAAGGAACAATGAAGGAAAATATGGTATGGATTTTCCTCAATATAAAAAAAAAAGAACACACCTTGACTGGCCTAAAACCCTAATTATTTGCAATCTATACCAAACAAGAGTCTTTATATTCATGGTCATCCAAGAAAACATAATCACCATTGGCAAGTTAAACAGATTCTAAACTTTGTGATTGGGCCATGAAGAATTAGTCGAGCACTTTTCAAAAGTTTTACATACATTTCCTTAACCACAAATTCTTCCAAAGGGTATCCACTCCACATCAATATGTCATCTAAAGAATTGCAAAGGTTTTGTGATTGAATAAAATTATGAAAGGAAGAAACAATATCCATTTCCATCAAAGAATTAGCCAAGAGAGGATATTTCCAAGTTCTATTGTAACCCTAAGGTTCCATCAAACTGGTCCAATAGTCCTATAGTTTCATCCCTCAAAGATCTAAAAAAATGCTTCGGGGTTTGAAATATAGGATGGTTACATAAGGGTCCAACTTGGGACCAAGGTAGGATTAGATTAAAAGTTAACCAATCTATGATATTTGACTTGCCAACATAGGGAGTTAGATATTAAATGTCTACTCTTTCTCATATAATTACAAATACAGGAATATTTTATCCAATCATGGTAAGAGATAACCCAAAAAGGATAAAGGGAATCTAAGTATTTATTACAAAGAATTCTACGACATAGACCATCCTCTTATTAGAAAAGTTTTGATAAGAGCATGACCCCAAGAGTTGTTTTGACATAGAAAAATATACATGATTCCATAACCACCATTATATTTATGTTTTCAAAATTAAACCCACTTCATGATAGAGATTCCCTTAATGTTTGTAATACCATTCCAAATTAGATTCAAAATTTTATCCATACATCATTTAATGCCTAGTAGCACATTTCCTTAACTAAGTTTTTTGCATACTATTTTTTTATGGCAGAGGCATTTTTACTAAGGGAAACAAACTTGGGATCCGTCCACAGATCTTCCTAGATTTCATTCCTATCACTTTTGATAGTTGTTAGTGATGTCAATAATTTTTTCTTGGGTATAGATGCAAGTTAGTGAATTGACATAATACATAGGGAAAATTCACCATAAAAGTCTCCAAATGAAAGGCAATAAATATGCACAAAAAACATGTTGGCAAAATCTATCTATGGTTCAACCTTTATATTAAGCACCAACACTACTTGCACTCATATTTCTTGATACGAAAGTTGGTTTATCATGTCACTTAGCTATATATCTACCTTTTCTTGGGCTTCTGCAACTATAATTTGTCAAGCATCATCACTTCAAACATTGTCATAGGTCTGTACAACTATAATTTATACAAAATAATAACAAGGAGATATATAGTATGCTCTAATCCCAGTCATAGGTTTATTTAAGTGTATGCATTAATGAGTGTGGGAAAATATGCAAAAATAAAAATAAATAGGAAATACAGTAGGCTTGAATCCCATCTGTAGTGTTCATGCATTATAGGTTCAGAATTATGTGTCCATCATAGTGGTGTTATAAACATAGCAAGAAATGAAACAAACTAAAACATAAGAACATTTGAAGACATGACTTTGTGATGGGTTAAACTGGTATCTTAACTATCTTTCAAATCCATATTATTTTGTTCAATGGTTTATTCTCCTACCAATGCCTGTACATACATTTTATGATCTCCAAACATCCTCTATCCCCTCCTAATGGATGAAAAAAAATGTTGTTGGCTTATCTTCAATCTGCAACTTCATGGTGAGTTATTTATAATAATCAAAAAATGAAAAATATCATCTTCTATGTTAAAATTGGATCTTGTGTTATGAGATAGGTTTCTAATTAGTAGAGTTATGGGGTAGACATTGTGGTGACTAGTGGTGGCACAAGTGGTGCAATATTCATCATCATTGACGTGTCTCTTGTGAGGTTAGACAAGTCAATAGGTGTTGTGAGAGTATCTTGATAGATGCTTTTGTGGTGTGACATGAGGGGTGTATGTTTTGGTTCTATTTATTTGAAATTTTGTATTAAATATATGGTTTATTATAATATATATTACTTATTATAATATTTTTTATTATAATAGATATCTTTATATCTTCAAATATAGTCTACAATATATTTTAATGTTTTTTATAGTTTACTATATTATATATATTATACTAAATATCACATTATATATATATATATATATATATATATATATATATATATATATATATATATATATATATATATATATATATTGTATATTTTATTCTATACCATCGTATGTTACATATTGAACTATATTAAACTAAATTTTTAAATTATTAAAATATATATTATATAACAAAAATTATAAGTCCACGTGTCTTAAATTTAGGGCATGTGTATGACATGGCCCATCTTATATACAATATCATATGAAACACCCTTTCAATTTTCCCCATCATCACCATCTAATTCACTTGGAAAACTTTCATTGCCTCCAATTTATGTTGTTTTCTCTGC
>JARHVA010001110.1:3345000-3492500 GCA_037957365.1 Torreya grandis | reverse complement strand
TTTCTCCCTAAACAAGACAAAAAAAGGCTTTGGTTTTTTAAAGATAAGATGGTTACATAAATATCCAACCTGGGACTAAGGAATAGACTAGAAGTCAACCAATCTATGATTTTTTACTTCCCAACATAGGGAGTTAGATATTAAATGTCTACTCTTCCTCATATAATTATAAATATATAAATAGTTTATCCAATCATGGAAAGATATAACCTTGAAAGGATAAAGGGAATCTAAATATTTCTTGCAAAGAATCCTACTCCATAGACTATACTCTTCTTAGAAAGATTTCCATATGAGCTTAACGCCAAGAGTTGTGTTGACACAAGAAAGATACCTAATTCCACATAAACCATTATATTTAGGTTTTTAAAGTTCAACCCACTTCATGATAGGGATTATCTTAATATCTATAATACCATTCCAAATTTCATACAAACTATTATAAACACATCAATTAATGCCTAGTAACATATTTACCTAATTGAGTTGCCTGAAAACTATTTTTTTATGCCAGAGGTATATATACTAAGGTAAATAAACCTAGGATTCAGCCATAGATCTTCTTAGATGTTATTCCTATCACTTTTGACAGTTATCAGTGATGTCAAAAAAAATTCTCGATACAGATGTCATGTAATTAATTGACATAATACATAGGGAAAATTCACTAGCAAAGTTTACAAACCAAAGGCAAATAATCTACACAAAAAATTTGTTTTAAAACTCTATCTTGGGGCTAACCTTTATATCAAGCACCAATACTACTTGCACTCATGTTTCGTAGGATGATAGTTAGCTTCCCACGTCACTTGTTCATAGGTTTACCATCTCTTGGGCCTATGAAACTATAACTTATCAACCATCATCGCTACAAACCTTCTCCCATGTCTCTATAATTGTAATTTCTTTAAACCAAAAAAAAGGAGAGATATAGTAGGCTTGAATACCATTTGTAGGGTTGGTTAGGTACATGTATTAATGAGCCTAAGAAAATCTAAAATATAACAAAATGGGAAATTCAATAGGCTTGAATCCTATTCATAGTTTTCATCCATTTTAGGTACCTCATTATGTGGCCATCACATTGGCATGAGAAACATAGAAAGAAACAAAAAAACCAAAACAAAACAAAATTTGAAGGTGCAGTTTTGTGATAGGTTAAACTAGTATCTTAATTTTCCTTCAAATCTATATTATGTTGTTCACTAGTTTCTTCTCCTTTCAATGTTTGTACCTACATTTTATGAGCTCCAAACATCCACAATACCCCTTCTAATAGATGAAAAAAAATTCTTGGCTTATTTTCAATCTATGGCTTCATGGTGGGTTAGCTATAACAATAAAAAAATGAAAATATCATCTTTTATGTGAAAATTGAACCTTTTGTTATGAGACATGTTTCTAATTATCAAAGTTGTGGGGTGGTAATCTTGAAAACTAGTGGTGGTTGACTTGGTGCAGTGTTTATCATCATTAATGTGTCTCTTATGAGGCTAAGCAAGTCAATAAATGTTGCAAGAGTAGCCCGATAGATTTTTTTATGATGTGACGTGAGGGTTTTACATGTATGTTCTATTTATATGATTTTTTATTATTACATATATGGTATATTAAAATATATCTATTACTTATTGTAATATTTTTTAATTATAATAATCACTCTTAAATCTTCAAATGTAGTCTACTATATATTTTAATGCATTTATAGTTTACTATATTATATACATTATAATAAATATTTCATTATACATTTTGTTATTTTGTATATTTTATTCTATACCATCATATATTAAATATTGAATTATATTAAGCTAAATTTATATATTATTAAAATATATATATTATATAAAAAAAATTATAAATCCATGTGTCTTAAATTTGGGGCATGTTTATGACATGAACCATTCTATTTACAATATCCGATGAAACACCCTTTCATTTGTTCCATCACCACCATCCAATTCACTTGGAATACTTTCACCGCTTCCAAGATATGTATGGTTTTTCTCTAATTTCTCTAGATGGTGGTGTATTGATTGAATAGACAAACACATGTTACAATATAGACTTTGGAGGCTCATTTTCTAGCCTCTATTTCATTAGAATTACACGGTTGACTTGATTCACACATTGGACATTGAACCTTATCATAATGAAATTAGCATTGTGTTTTCCTTGTTGACCATTCATAATAGAAAATGTCTAATCAAATAACATGATGGATGCAAGTCTTCAAAATAATAATAATATACACTCCACAACCTCAATGTGTTTCCCCCACAATATAGTTTGATTGCATTGTTATTTAGAACAACACTTTGGATGTCGAGTGCATCCATAAACAACTAAGAAATAGTCAGTAGAATATGTCGCCACCCTACAAGCTACAAACCCCTTTGTAGTGGGTATAGGGTGTTTAAATCAAACAACTACACTAAAATCATGGTATGTGTATGTGATTTAATAATTTTTAGAATATTGCAGTATTATTGCTAATTTAGTTAAAGGTCTAGAATAGGAAATCAATAAATAATATTGGGATAATTAAGTTGATGATTTGTATAATTTAATTGTTAATATAAACCTTTCTAAAAATAGTAATAAGTGAGGAGAAATGTAACTTGGCTTATATTATACTGAGATGGATGAGACAGGGTCTAGAATCTACTATGCAATATTTTGATAGTGTCATGAATTAAGATCTGGCATTCATTTCATGAAAAGATAAGAGCACCAAAATAGGACACCATGGGATCTGGTGCTATAGTTCTCTTCTACCATTATTGTCCTAGAGGTCTAAGCATTTTGGGTTTTGTCTGCTATCGTTATGTGAGTTTACCTATAATATTTTAGATGTTAGTTGTCTATGGAACTCCTTATAGAGCTGATTTAGTATTCAAACCCTAGACTCCATTATGCTTTAACAAACTTTTAAAAAAAAGTGGCATTAGTGTGTGTAAGATGCACTAAACATGTATCAACACCCCTTGTATGGGCACACTATCTACATATCAATACTCCAAAGAGGGATCAAGCCATATGTAGTTCTCCCACTTGATGTTATTTCGTACAATAGTGTATATGAAGATGCAAAATGCTAAAATTGGGTGTGCTTGAGGTGGCTATAGATTGGTTTAAAGGGTTGAATAAGTTTTTTGTTGTATTGGATGGTTCTATGCAGGGAATAGGGAAATATGCCTGAGTAGTCTTGCTTGTATTCTTGCTTGCTTTTAAATATTTTCCAACCCCATTTTAAATGAAATTTGAATGGGATTTTATAAGGATATGTTGGTTATGGGTCAAATGTATTCACATGAGACTAGTAATAACAAGGATAGAAATTTGAAGGGAGTGACCATTAGATCTAAAAATGCAATTAGATAATAAAAGTGTCAAAAACAAACACCCTAGGATCTAGTGTTATAGTCTAATTTCATTGTTATTGTCTTATAGGTGTGGGACCTAGGGGATGGAATTATCATAATAAATACAACTTGGCTAAGCTATAATTAGGTCTCAAAAGTCTATGGATGGCTAAGAATAAGCAAAAAGGTGTTTAGAAGGGTCATGAGAGAAAGCAAGAGGTACCTATAGATTGGGTGTCATAATCCACACTCAAGTTACCAATTTTCAAATTTTATATCACTACATTTTCACCCTCTTTATTCTATCGATGAAGCAAAGTGAAATAATAGCATGAAATAAAATAGAAATCATACCTAAACTTGCTTATAAGGTTGAAGCTCATGAAGCTATGTAATGTTGGGTGTGTATGGAGAGAGCATGTTGTGAAGTGTAAATATGCAAGAGAAAACAAAAAGTAGATCAATTCTTACTAGATATGCTATATATAAAATAAGAACATACAAAGCTGGGTAAGAGAGACAGGAAGAAAAAGGAATGAATACACCTCATTGGGTATTCAAACTAATACAAAACCTATTGTGATTCTGAGTGATGTTGAATGATGCTGAGTAATGTTTTTTATCTATTGTACCAAAAGTAATATCATGAATGGCACTGAGTGCTCAATTCCTTGAGAGTGGCTCAAGAATGCAAAGGTTGGCCTTTTGGCTCCATCATCAACCACAAAGTTAATCTATGTGATCATGCATGTGTTAATTGATATTTGGAATGTGTGTCCAATCCCTCTAAGTAGGTGGCTCAAGAATACAAAGGCTAGCTAGTCCTTTGGCTCCATCATTACCCCATGAGGTGAAGCTATAAACTAATACTGATATGAATGTGTGTCATATGAAATAGATCCTAAAACCCATGAATGTTTTATAATCTTAAAATATGGCATGGATAGCCAAATGTGTACTAGAAACTAGGCCACTCTTGGCCACTCAGAAAAGGTGGAGATTAAGCTTGTATGAAAGCCACTCCAAAACTAAGCAATAGGATTATGTGGAAGCTACTCAAAAATGATGTCAACCACCTATAAATGGAATAAGGCATGCATATACTAAGAATACCTAGGTAATGTACTGAACTCAAAAAGTAAAGAAGTCAAATGTGCCATGCACATTACCCCCAATAACTTGTGTCTAAAACATGGATTTTAATCTAAAAGTTATACCAACTACCTAATCTAAAACTAAAAGTGAGATCCATCATGCCATGCATGATGCCCCCATATCTAGATTCTTTGAGAAAAACTATATTAAAACTATTGATTTTGAATTGAAGTGTTGCTAATAAAATTATAATTGTACTAACCTTTCTATTTATTTCAAGAAAGTCTATTTTTTGTTATTTGGATAAGAGCACTAAAATTAAACATCCTATTTTCTAATGTTGTAGTCTAATCTTGACACTCTTATCCTATGTTGATTCTAAAAATTGTTTTGTAATTTCCACTATCTGCCTGGTCTGTTCTATCTAGTTTGAAGTTTGGATATTGTTCTAGGTGTTTTGAAAGCTTTTTTTTTACCAATGGTAACTCTGATCTCTATGACAAAACCCCTATTTATTTCCCCCTCTTTTGAGGGTAGAAATAAATACCCTGAAATAACTACCCTCAAAAGAAAGAGCCCTACAAGTGTGTTATACTATAAAATATATGATATAGCAATGGTAATCAACAAGATATATCAAAATATAGCATGGTTTATATGAGATATTGTTAGATCAATAGGGGTATGCCTATGTAGATGTAACAATGTAATAGCATATATAATATAATAAACTAGAACTAGAAGTTTGGTTAGTTTTTAGTTGTCAAGGAGGGATGGAGCATGATGTCCATCATGGCATCCAAGAAAGCATGATGTGGATCATGGCATTATAAACAATTGAAAATCAATCAAGCAACATGCACATAAGGTAAGAAGAAATAATCATGCAAGAGTGGCCAAGTGGTCAAGAAAATAAGGGGCATGGGAAAATGTCACTTAAACTAAAAAGTAAGTATACAAAGCATGTTCAAATGCCACATAAACATGCAATTAGAAACAAACAAGGTTGGCATGAGGGCCACAATCACATAAAAGAGTAAAAGAAAAAGATATTGGAAAATATCCAAAGGGACACACGAGAGTAGAAGCAAATGGCATTGGCAAATATCTTAAGGCACATACAGGAGACAAAATATGAAATAAGAAATGAAATCACATATAGCTACACAAATCAAGAAAGGAAAGCATGTAAATACTAGAAATACAATTGCATCAAACTAATCAAAGTAAGAAGTAAAAGTATGCAATACATGTAGTACAAGACTAGGTATATGCTAATAAATATACAAGTATTATATACTAGTGAGTGTCGATAAATTAATTTGTGTAAGATAGTAAGTAATGTACATTAACATGATAACTAGAGTTTGTGGTGTAGGAATGACATAACCTGAATGGTTTAGTCATGTAGAAGATGCCCCTAGTGGGTAGATATATTGATGTATATCTTGAATGTAGAATTAAGATGCCCCCTCAATGGGTAGAGTGAAGTAATCAAGGATTTGGAAGTCACTACACGTACTCAAATAAGATCAAGTGAAGCATGGTAATATAGATAAATCAATAAAAAATAACATAGAAAAATAAATGTAAGTCTACCATGGTAGTAGAAATGTAAAGCATGGATGATGACTACTATATAAATATTTTGGTGTTTGTGGGTTATTTGAATGTTTTTGATATTTTGGAATATTTAAATATTTTTATATTTTTGAAATTTTGTATTGTTTTTGGATTTTGAAATTTTGTATTATTTTTGGATTTTGAATTTTTTTATATATTTACTATGTATAATCAGTCATAAAGAAACTATGTAAAGGTATAACTAAAGAGAGATGATACTAACTGATGAGTCTCATGAGAGACTCCTTATCATGGTGTCCCATATTAAGGAGAGGGATCATGCGTGATCATGAAGCATGATGGAAGTGTTGAGACTATGGCTCTAAAAGTTGTGTATGTTATAAATGCTCTAAAATCTCTATAGTGAGAATTGAATATGGGGTCCCCCTGTAACTCTAAGAAGTGGATGTCTCTGTAGGGATCTTAGAGACCCATCTGGTACTAGGATAAGCTCTTTGAACATGTAATTTATGTGTAGAGGCATGAAACCTCAATGAGACTACCCTAGGTGTGAACACTATAGATGGAAGCTATCCAAAATTTTGAAACTATGGTTACTATAAAAGAGACCTCTATGAAAGTGCATAAACTCTCTGTGTTGGTGATGGAGGCCTCGACTGTGTCTAAATCTAAACTGGAGGAACAACTAAAACTAGTGGAAAAACTAAAACTGATGGCAAAACTGAAATTGGTGACTACAAATTAATAAATGGCTTTGAAGAGGGGAGTGGTAATTCATGAAACTCCACCAACTATAGCAACATGATTATCATGAATGAATTTCATGAATCTATGAACTATAGAAGGTACGTCTTAAAGCTTTTGAATCTATTCTCAACCAAGGAACATATCAAAAACTCCTACACTAGGAAAATTAGTAAATAGTGTGGCCACATGTGTTAAATTGACTTATAGAGGAAGTACAATCTCACCCAATGAACTTTGTATGTGCCCACTAAATCCACTAATAACTATGTCCATCGGGGTGATATCCTACTCTGAATATCCAAAATGCTATAATAATATTATAGTTCACATGTTCATGTTAGATCCATTGTCTATGAGAACACTATGAATAGGATGATTATGAATGTAAAATCTGATAAAGAGTGCATGATAATCTGAATCATCCCCAACTATCTCTTAATATGAGAAGGAGATCAAAGGTCTAGTTTGAACTCTAGAATTGCACACACCAATCATGTTACTCAAAGGATGTGACTCAACTAAATGTGTGTAATATTTAGTTGGTGGAGGATATGCATGATATAAATGGTGAACATCTTATGTATTGCATGTCTCTTGTTTAGAATATTGTGGGAAAACAGCTGAAATATTTTAAAAGCTTTATTTTGTATTTTCTTTGCTTGAGGAGGCTCAACTGAAGTGCCAAGATCAATGATGTTTCCATCTATCAAGTCCTATATCTTGTGCTTGAAAGTGATGCATCTATTGGTTGTGTTCCCTGGTGCCCTATGAAAGTCACAAAATACATTTTGGTCATATCCCCATAAAAGAGGCTTTGTTGGATCAACTTATTAAATAGGAATGAGAGATGATATTATATTCTAAAAGATGATTTAAAACTCTGGCTAGAAAAATTGGTAGATTGGAAAACATTTACTGAGGAGGTGCAAATAAAACCACTAGTTGAGGGAGCTCTGAAGCCGTGTTAACTATTGGTTGATTTTGACTTTTACTATCATTAACCTTTACATTATATGGGACTTTTTTGTTACTCTTGTTAGTTTTTTTTATGTGCTTGTGTACTTGAGTTTGTCCATTGAAATTAGTTTGAATTCCCTTTCCTTTAATGTATGGCATAACTCAGTGAAAGAAGAGATTCGTTTGAACATTATTGATTCATGCATAGATGGTAGAAGACTCTATTTGAAGACATCATGTAACTTTTGATCAGCCATGGGGATAGTCATCCTAGATAAGATAGTCTTATATCAAAGAACATAATCTGTTAGATGCTCATTTGACATTTGTTTTTGTTGTGCAACATCGGCATAGGAAACCTTATCACCAATGTTAATGCAGAAATGAGCTAGGAACATGTTAGCTAAAGGATTGAATGTGTGGATCGACTGATTTGGTAGACTATAGAACTATTTTAAAGCATAATCCTTTAGAATTAATGAAAATATCTTGGTTAGTAACCAGTCATTTGGCACATAATCTGAGCATGTTGTGTGAAAAACTCTCGAGTGTGTCTCCAGATCACCCTTGCCATCATATAGAGTGAGCTTGGGCTAAACAAAACCTTTAGACAAGGGTGTCAAAGCAATATGATGTGCTAATAGTGTATGAATTAGAGCAAAAGAATTCAAGGCCTATGTAGGTCTAGAGGCACCTTGCTCAAGATGTATCACCTTGGATTAAAGAGATATTATCTCTTGCACAAGGGCTACCACAATAGGAGACAAAGGTGCACTAGTTGTAGCTGGTGGTGGCATAGAGGCAGATTGGGATACTATAGGGGTTGTTGAGACATAGTTTCCCCTATAGTGTCATGTGTAACTGGCTACTTTGAAAGAATGGAAGATTCAATTTGATTAGCTTTTTTAATTTCTATGATAGATTGTAAGACAAAAATATGATCTTGAGGCTGTTCTCTGAGTCTTTCTTGAAAAAATTGTAGGATCAAATCTTTGTTGAGGAAAACATCATTATCAATAATAGGTAGAAGTGGATCAAGAGACTGATGTGGTGGATCATGAACATCGGTGTTTGTATCATCATTTTTATTCTCATACTCCTCATTTTAAAAATTATCCTCATAGAAATTGGTGTATTCTGGATGTGTAGTATCTATAGTAGGAACCTGAGCTGGTTGTTTATCCATGGTATATAGTTAGTTTGAAGTAATCTGAGTGAATTCAGGAGGGTTGCCACTTAGTATTGCACTTCATCTCAAAGGAAGAGATGCAAGGAACTTAGATGGAATAAAAAAAACAACTTAAAAAATGAATGAGCAAATTAAACAAATATAATCTAAACAATGGATTGGAATATGCATAGAAAGGATACGAATGCTCACAAACATATAAAGTGATATCGCAAGCAAACAAAGGGACCTATTATATACAACTAGGGTTTTGAAAATTATATATTCTAAAATTACTAAGGAATTTGAAAAATTAAGGTGAATTTTTTATTTAAAATATGTATGTAAAAATTTAGAAAATTATTCAAAAATTCTTGATTTAAAAGGACCTAGTGTTGCAACCAAGGTTTTTAAGAAAATATAATTTTTTTAAATTACTATGGAATTTTAAAATTTAAAGTGGATTTTTAATTTAAATATGTAAGTAAAAAATCAAAAAACTGTTAGAAAATTCTTAATTTGAAAGGACCTAGTGTATGCAAGTAGGGTTTAGAAGAAAATATGATTTTCAAAATTATTATAGAATTTTAAAAATTAAAATGAATTTTTTATTTAAATATATAATTAAAAAATCATAAAATATTTCTAAAATTAGCAAGAAATAATTCCTAGGGTTTCTAGGGTTTTTATGTATAAAAGGACCTAGTAAACTCAACTAGAGTTTTAAATAAATTATTTTTAAAATTACTAAAGTAAATTTAAAAATTAACTATGAATTTATGATTTAAATATGCAAGAAAAATAAAAAAAATATTGGAAAGATCAGTAAAAAAACTTACCCTAGGGTTTCAAAGGTTTTTATGTGTAAATAAAGTAAGTCAAGTTTACCAAGTGATTTAACAATTTTGGGAATATTAGACTATTATTCCTAATTTGCTTAAAGGCCTAGACTAAGAAATTAGTAAATAATATTGGGATAATTAAGCTACTAATTTGTATAATTTAATTAGTAATTTAAATATTTCTAAAAATAGTAATAAGTGATGAGAAATATAACTTAGCTTAAACTAGACTGAGACGACTAAGATAGGGTCTGGAATCTGCTGTGTAAGACTATGATAGTGTCATGAATCACGATCTAGCATTTGTTTTGTGAAAGTATAGGAGCATCAAAATATAACACCTTATGTTTTGGTGCTATAGTCTTCTTCAATCACTATTGTCTCAAAGGCCTGAGCTTTTTGGGTTTTATCCATTGTCTCTGTGTGAGTCTGCCTATTAAATATTAAATGTTGCATGTCTATGGAACTTCTTGTAGAGCTGATTTAGTCTTCAAACCTTAGACTCCATTATGATTTGAAAAATTTATGAAAAAGAGGGGAGATTAGTTTGTGTAAGATGTATTGAACGTGTATCCACACCCCTTTTGTCGGCACATTGCCTACATACCAATACTCTGAAGAGGGATCAAGCCATATGTAGTTTTCCCACTTGATGTGATTTTATGCAATAGTGTATATGAAGATGAAAAATATAAAATTAGGTTTGTTTGAGGTGGCTAGGGACTGGTATAAGGGTTTGAATAAGCTTGTGGTTGTATTGGACTGTTGTATTTAGAGAATAGGGAAATATGCCTGAGTAGTCTTGCTTGTATTTTTGTTTTCTTTGTGATATTTTTCAACCCCTTTATAAATGAATTTTAAATGGGATTTTATAAAGATATGTTAGTCATGGGTTGAATGTATTCACATTAGGCCGATAAGAAGAAGGATAAGAATCAAAATAAAGTGATAATTGGAGCTAAAAATGCAATTAGACAGGAGCATCAAAAATAGACACCCTAGGGTCTAGTGCTATAGTCCAAGCTGGGTGCTATTATTATCCAAGTGTGGGACCTTGGGGGGTTTAATTATCATAAGAAATGCAGCCTGGTTGAGTTGGAATCAGGGCTCAGAAGTCTACATATGACTGGGAATAAACAAAAAGGTGTCTAGAAGGGTCATGAGAGCAAACAAGAGGGACCTATGGTTTGGGTGTCATAAGCCACACTCAAGATACCAATTTTTAAATTTTATATTACTATAGTATGATATGGAACCTTTGATGTATAATATTACATGAAACACCCTACCATTTCCCCCCATCATCAGTGCCCAATTCACATGGAAGTCTTTCATAACCTGCAAGATATGTATGGACTTGTTGTAATTTCTCTAGGTGGTAGTATATTATCATCATAGAAAAACATAAATTACAATATAGATTTTGAAACCTCAATGCCTCATTTCCATAGCATTAGTAGAGTCACACTGTACTGACTTGCACATCAGACATGGAGCCTTCTCTCAATCAAGATAGCATCACATTGTCCTTGTCAACCCTTCATGATATAGAATGTCCAATCAAATAACCTATTGATTTTCAATATATGTATGCCTTTATGATGGATGCAAGTCGTATAAATACACATGTTGCTTTATATCTTTATGATCATCTACATATTGAAATGTTAGCTCAATGCCCATATTTCACTTTTTAATGTGAAAAACATTGCATCAAGCTCAAAAAGCATAACAAATTAGGTATGCCTTAATGACTATTTCACTTTGGGCTCACAAATATGTATGAATTGAATGCCTCAAATAAAGTTGCACCACTTTTTGAAGGGTTAAATGCAATAATGGTTGCCCTTAATGAACTCCATAACCTAAATGTATTTCCCCATAAAAGTGTCATTGTATTGTTGTTAAGATCAACACATTTAATGTCGATTCCTACCATTACCAAATAGGAAATAGTCATTAAGATATGCCACTATCCTGTAAATTATTAACCCCTTAGTAGTGAGTGTAGCTTATGTAAATCGAACAACTACCCTAAAGTTGGTACATGTGTATGATATGGGCCCTCTTATGTATAATATCACATGAAACAATATGTCATTTCCCCTCACCATCAACACCCAGTTCACTTAGAGTTCTTACACTCCCTGCAATATATGTATGGCCTTGATGAAATTTCTCTAGGTGGCAATATATTGGCAGCATAGAGAAACATTATTTACAATATAGGTTTTGAAATGTTAATGCCTTGTCTCCATAGCATTGCCATTGTAGCACTAAATTTACTTGCACATTGGACATGGAGCATTCTCACAATCAAATAAGTGTATTTTTGTCCTTGTCGACCCTTCATGATATTAAATGTTCAATCAAAGAAGTTATTGCTTTACACATTAAATACAAGGTAAAGCACTGTACTATTTTGGTTAGACACTAAATTCATACACATGTAACAAGTTAGGCTATTTTGCAAAAAAATACTCTAATGATCAAATTTCATTTCACATGTCCATTCCAACTTGATGTTGTATCAACTTAAACATTGGGACATACTCTTAAGCACATAGTTCACTCTGCACAACCAATTCAAACCAATGTTATCATTACATTTGAGTCAAAACACAAAGAAATTATCAATCCAATCCCACGATGAAGCATTGTTGGAACACAACACAGAAAGACGCTGAGAAACAAGTAGTCATGCTAAGATGAGGGTCCCTATGAAAGTGTAAACAAGTGAGGTGTGTTGGGTCTCAACAGTGACCATAGAAGATTATTTTATTTTTATTTTTATTTTATTTTAATAGTTTTAGGTTATTCAATATATCTTACAAATATATTAACATCTGAAACAATTAAATTATACTTAACATATTAATTTTGAAGTGCCTATTTTAAATTTGTCACATACAATATATATTAATGATTCTATTATATTCTTTACAAATTTTCAATTAACAAAAGCAATTATCCCTTTCAACAAGACAACTACAAATTTATATGCTAACATGTACTCATTTAAAAAATGATAACTATATTTAATATAATGAAACTGGTTGCGTTGGAAGTCCCCAAAATTTGTAAGCCATTACGTACCCGAAGCATAAAAAATTAAAACACTCCTACCATTTGTAGGTATGATTCTATGGACTTAGAAACACCTTCCCTAAAAATTACTCGTCATATTCGGATGGCGAGAAAAGAGGAAAAATGTCCGAGTCACACAACTCAAGTCAAACCGTGGTTTGTCGTGTTGTATATAACTGTGGGAGTTAGCCGACTAACGAGGCGGTGGGACGTTTGAAACCTGAGAATTAGCTGCCACGCAAGGCTGAGGTGTGCATTATCTGTGTGTCGCATATGGACGCCGCTTATAAGTTACCATCCCCTTCTTCATTCCAATCCACACAAGACAAAGTTTTAAACAATCTTCCACACGAAATGGTTACCAAACATTCGCAGCAGGAGAGAAAAGCAGCATCCCCTGTGCTCCCACGGGTTCTCATCGTCTCCAGAAGAACCCTTCGCAAGAACAAATTTGTTGATTTCGTAGGTATGTCACTCCTCTCTTTCACGTCTATGCAATGACTGTGTAGAAACATGCAAGGAATATCGACCATAATTTGTTACATTTATTTCTCAGAGGCTATATGAATTTAAATCGCCATTCATTTTACAGATTGGTGTGCTTATTTGAGAAAATGATTTTTCTTATATTTTAAACTTTTTTCATTTTCATTCGCATTGAGTGCCCGCTTTGAGAGGAGAAGACGAAGGATGATTCTTCTAAATCACAGATTTGTCCTCTCTTGATTGCACAAACTCAATTAAATTTCAGAAAGCTGCCATCGACCCGGCAGATTTTGCTGAAAAAAATTGAATTTATCTTTTTGGAAATTCATATTTACAGCCTGGTCCTATGGAGGAACAATTGCACAGGATTTTCAGCAATAGGCGGTCTTATGCAAATAGACCAATTTTAAAATAGCAGAAAGCAAATCTTTCGGCTGAAAACATGGAGCAGCAACTGTTTAGGGCAAATAATTTTCCTGCTCAGTATTTTCCCTTTGCTGAGAAAATTAAGGATTCTCATAAAATCATACAACTGCAAAATAATCTTATTTTTACTGTGCAGAGAAAAATTAGTTTGGCCCCTCTTAATCTCTATCTGATGTGTTTGCTTGCGTGTATGGAAACGTCTGAAATAGAAATAATATCAAAGTATTTGTGCAGGAGAATATCACCTAGATCTGATAGTAAAGTATGGGGCAGTTCCAATAATTGTCCCAAGAGTCTCAGGCGTACAGCACATGCTAGACAGTTTTGAACCTATTCATGGAGTTCCTCTCTGTGAAGGCGAGGATGTTGACCCTTCACTTTACGACTCTCACGATGACGGTGATTTGTCCAATGAATAACTAGGCGAGATACAAAGATTGCACAGCAGCGACACCGCCATATATAGAACAAAAAATCCCTTTGAAATGCAGCTTGCCAGGCGTTGTCTCGAAAGAAACATACCATATTTGGGTATATGCAGAGGATCTCAGATACTCAATGTAGCCTGTGGCGGAACCTTATATCAGGTAATTTGGTCTTATATTCTTTGATTTCGAGATCGAATATTAGACCAGCTGTACATTAAATTCTAAACAGAAGCGGCTGTATTGTAGGATGTAGAGAAGGAGCTGCGTAAAAATCCAGGCGGTGGTGTTAAACACATAAACTATGATGACTACGATGGGCACAGACACCCTCTCAGAGTGGTGGACAATAATCCACTTCATTTATGGTTTCAGGATTCATTCAAAGGAGAGAATCTGGATATTATGGTCAATAGCTACCATCATCAGGTATGTATATATGGATTGATTCATGATTTTTCTTTAGCTTTGGTCAATTTTATACTATCCACTTACATTTTCTCTCCGATTTCCTTCCAGGGGATAAAGGAACTAGCAGAAAGATACAAAGCGATGGCCTATGCCCCAGATGGTTTAGTCGAAGCATTTTACGATCCAAATGCGTACAATCCAGAGGAAGGAAAATTCGTTATGGGTCTGCAGTTCCACCCAGAACGCATGCGTCGTTACCAGGATCAACATAATACCCATATTTTTTTCTGAATCCGTCTTTGACTACGCAGGATGCTGTCGGGTTTATCAGGCAATTAATTTCTAGTCTTTCGTCAAGTACTCAGAAAGTGTATTTATAAATTTTGCCTTGTTTCTAAATACTTATTTGGTCTTTTTGTTTCAGGAATTTGTAAAGGCCGTGGTTGCGTATCAGAAAATTACGCTGGTGGCCGGCAGCGAAGAACGTAAAGTTGTGAAACTAGATGGTCAAATGGAAAAGCAAAAGAAAAGAATTGTAGCCACGCTGTTATACACACAAAAGAGCGAAGAGGCTCAAGATAACAACTCACTGCATCCTGCACCGTTATTCCTTAAGGTGACATGAGTATCTTAACACAGTCCTCATATTAATTAGTTTATTTTCCTTTTCTGAATGTTATGTTTTTACTGTACAATAGATGAACGGGACGCTAAGCATGAGAGCCCTGGATAGAGAAGAGGAGAAGAGGCTGAAGCAAATGGGGGCTACTGTCAGAAACTCGGCTTCGTATATGAAAATGGTGAAGATGAATTTGGAGAAAAAAGAGGCGGCCCTAACGATAATGGAATCCATGTCTACTCAACATTTGTCGGATTTGATTGCATTTTATGAAATGAAGAGTCACATGGGATCGAAGGTGTTGGAGGAAAAGCTTACGTCTTCTGTGAAAGCGAATGTGAATTTGTAAAAATATAGTGTACGAAGTGCCGATTCATTGTTTGATTTTTATTAATCTTTTTCAGGGTAGATAATTATGGGTAATTATCATTTCAAGGTTATATTTCAATGATAAGTCATTGAAACAGTGATTATTAGGGTATGGGTTCGAGTTTTAATTAAATCGTGAATGTTGGGTGGGGCATTGGCGTAAGTTTAAGGGATTAGTTTTGTTGGATTCATCCTTCGATAATGCGTGTAAGTGTTTACTAAGTTGTTGGATCCAACACGGTGATAATACTGTCCCAGAAAAGTTATGGAGCACCCTCGATTACCAAAAAGAAACTATGAGTAATTATTACATGAAAATTGCATGTGAATGTGGTTTTTTGCACTTTCAATTTCCAATCATTTTTGGATAAAGTTTCTTGCTAAACATAGAGAGAGTCAGAAATTCAAAATTAAGTGATAGTTGATCTTAAGATTAAATTTGACAATGATATTTCTGTCATATATATGGTTGAATATTATTTATTTAATATTATTTTTAAAATTATAATATAAATTATAATATTGAAAAAAATATATTAAAAATAATATTTAACATTTTTTTATGATTAGTATAATGTTTAACAAATTAATTATATTTTATAACTTCATAAAAATGTAAATACGATATAAAACCATCAAATTTAATTCGTTGACATGTCCATTTCATCAAAAATACAAAATTTTAAGTTGTTAAATAAATTTTAGGCCTCCCTTTCTAGTAATAAAGAATTGTTGGTTTCAAAGTTTATATACATCCATCAAATTTGCGTTGATTGACATCCCTATTTCATTATTAATGATGAACATATAAACAAACTTACAAGAATAATATTTATTTTGGTTATAATATGGGAGAGCCTTGTTTAAAAAAATTAGTTTATATTTTTATTAAAATTTAAAGTTGCAAGGAGATCATTATGATAGACTACAAAATTTTAAGTTGTTGAATAAATTTTAAGCCTCCTTTTCCATTTAAAATTTGTAACAAATAATTGTAGTCTTCAAAGTTTGTAATTAAAAATAAGGGAGCTTTTATCTTTCTAAGAGTGAGCAATATTTCTAATTTTATATAAGACTCTTTACAAGTATAGGAATCTTTGTATGTTTGATGATAAGCTTTCTTTTCTATTCAAAAACTGTAACAACAAAAATTGTAGGGATCAAAATTTGTAATTAAAAATGTGAGAGCTCTTTTTTTTTATAGAGTGAACAATGTTTACAATTTTATATGACTCTTTACATGTTTAGGCATCTTTGTATTCTTAATGGTGCCAATCTCCAAAGGTTTATTTGGGAGGTATATTATATCAACATAATAGGACATTTTAATGTTACTAAAACATTGTAATATTTTAACAATATTTATGTTAGTAAAACATGCACGTAAATGTCGAGTATTACATTAAGTTTTTTATTTTTTTAATACATTTTAAATCCCATGAATATAAAGGTAGGACTTTACATATATATGTCAGTTCTATTATTAAAAGGTAAATTATTCATGTAAAACATCTGCATGGCATTACACGCTCCTCACTTAGAGTTTGGAGGTGTGGTTGAGGTTCTCCATCCTATTATTCTAATCTTTTTTCTATCTCAAACATATGATAAAATTGAAATTAATATTTAAAAAAAAATAAGATAAACCAAAATATGTAGGCAAGTATTTACAAAATCTTTATCTATTCAATAGAGAGATCTAAATATTAAAATGTTTTTTATAGTCTTATTTAAGCATATTCTAATTTTTTCATCTAATTTTTATTTGTATTATATACATACACTCTTAAAATTTTAACGTTTAATGTAATATTAAATACTCATATTTAATAAGGGACACATATATTGATTACCGATCATATATTATTAATTTACAAACAAAATTTGATAATTTTTATACCTATTCTTACAATTTTTAATAATTTGTAGAGGATAATAATATGCATATGTTAATACAAATTAAAACAATATTTATTTACATATTATTACTAATTTGTTGAAGGTACTCAAGTTGTTAAGAAAATAAAATTATTATTTATAACTTTTAATGTTTAGTCCACATAATATATCGTTGGGTCATTTATGATCCAAGTGATATTTAATTATTTTATTGTTTTGGATTAATTATTTTTAGGTATTCGGGTTAATTAAAACTCGTAAGTTATTTGTAACTTCTTGTGAAATTTTTATATGCTTTTACTTTCTTTGTAAACTCTCTTTCAAAATAATATATGATAAAATTTTGTATGAAATACAATGTTTGTAATGTAATATTTGATTCTTTCCCTCCTGTTCTTAGTACCAAAAGTGGTATCAAATCTCCCAAGATTTAAAGGATGAAGCCATGGATTTGAAGGTGGAAGAGTGGCATAACAAAATCTTTGATTCTAAGCTATGTTTTTAGAGCATGCTTGATCTATAAAAGCCATATCCCATTCCAACAATTTCTACCTTGCCTAGTAGAAGCATTTCCTCCTTTGATGAGAGGTTAAGAAAAAGTTTTTTTCAATTTTCAATTTTGTTGAATTGACACAATTTATACAAAGTGTGTAGAAGAGCTTAATAGACCTACACACAGCATCTAGAATGCAGATCTCAACATTTTGAAATCATTCTATATGCATTAAAATTATTATCAATCACCACAACATAACCAACATAAAGTAGACTTGGTACGATGATAACATAATGGATTAATATTTTGGAAGGGTTGTTGCTGCATTGAGATAACTTGAGATGTCACGTTTGTTTGCAATCTTAACCATTTGCAGTACCAGGAAATCATCTTGGAAATAAAACTTCCTCAGATCAAATATTGATGTTCCTCCAGAGTTAAATCTTGTAAAAATACGATAGCCTTCAGTGAGTAATAGCTCAAAAATTGTTTAAATACCACTTGAATTATTATCAATAGGTGATTTTAATTTAGGTCCCACTAAGATAGTGAAGACCAATTTTATTACATGAAACGAAAGCATGGTAAATCATATTTAAATGCATATAAACATATTTTTATTTTTACCAAACTAGTCAAAAGAGACTACAAAAAGTAAATCTTTCATTAGCATCTTAGATATGCTTGTAGAATGCTTGGTAGAAGGTGCTTTGTGAAGTCCTTGGGAATGAGTGGTCCAAAGTTCAACTCTTTATTTTGGTTGAACTTATTTTTTCAAAGGAAAAGGGAATTTTTTTTGAAATATTCTATTTTGTGCTTGGTGATATAAGGGTGTATTTTTTTATTTTTTAACACATTTCTTTGTCATCATTTTTTCGTGCAAAGGTGGTCATGTGACAAAGTGATTCATAGGTTTTTTAACATTTTGAACACAACAAAATAGTTTATTTTATGGTTTGAAGCCTTTCATATATGTGTTTTGTAACAAATCTATTTAGTATTGTATGTGTACATTATCAGTGGAATCTGACACCCTATCTTTGCAAAAAATAAATAAATGCATTGTATACATCAAACTAAGATTGTGTTGACATGTCCCACCACTTGAGTTATCGGTGGCAATGGTATTACATTTTGATTTTACATGTCCCTAAGGATCTAATAGGCTAAAAAGATCTGACTAGAGGTTGGAGGATAATTTTCCTTGTCTAGTTCATTATTCTCTTGGAGTATAGGTTCACTATTGGGATAAAAATATTTATTTGTGTACTTTGCTTTCAATTTTAATTTTCTTTCAGTGAATTGATATGATTGTTGAAGAACAAACAGAGTAGTTTGAATTTATTTTTATGCTCCATAACTTTTCACCTCTTTCCTGATAAAGGGTAAGATATCGTATAGTGGCCTTTAATCAGTCATCAGTGATTCCACGAGTTAGCATTATATTTGTTAGCATTTTGAGTTTTGAATAAATCTAATGCTGACTCGTACAACCATCAATGACTAATCGAATGCTACTATGCAATATATTACCCCTATCAGGTAAGAGGTGAGAAGCTATGCAACATAAAAACAAATTCAAACTACTCTGTTTGCTCCTCAATAATCATATCAATGCATTGAAATAAAATTAAAACTAAAATCAAAGTACACAAATAAAAAATTGTTATCCTAGCAATGAACCCATACTTGAGTGAATAATGAACCAGAGAAGGAAAATTATACTCCAACCTCCATGGATCCTCCAACCTCTAGTTGGCTCTGTTTAGTCTGTTAGATCCTCAAAGACTTGTAAACATTGAAATGTAACACCATCATCACTGAAAACACAAGCAGTGGGACAAGTCATTACAATCTTAGTTTGGTGTATACAATGCATTTGTTGGGCATCTAAGAGATATGTTTTACATAGTAGTGGAGGATCACTTGGACGGGTTCCTATGTGGGACTTTATGTGGGTTGATGTAGTTGGACAAGATTTGATCTAGTTCTACTATAGTACAGTATGATGATCATAGGAGATGAGAAGGCCTTCATCATGTTCGTTGGCCTTTTATTCCATAACTCATAGGGTGAGCTTCTATATGGAGCAACATCACTTTTGATCAGTACCTCGATGTACAGTGTGCTAGCTTTCAAATGTAGCAAAGATTCATTGATGACTTCAGAGTCACAGTTTCAAATTTTCTTCTTCTATACCCCTTTGTATCAAGGGGGAGTTTTTTTGGTCATTTATGATCCAAGTGGTATTTACTTAGTTTATTATCTTAGATTAATTTTTTTTAGTTATTCGGGTTAGTTGAAACCCGTAAGTTAGTTGTAATTTCCTATGAAAGTTTTATATGCTTTCACTGTCTTTGTAAAATCTCTCTCGAAATAATACATGATAAAATTTTGAATGAATATTTGAATATTTTCCTCCCGTTCCTAGTGCCAACATATATTTGTTACCAAGGACCTTATCTCTTCATTTATTTCAATTCCCCAAACGGAATAGAAAGATAGAGACTAGCCACCATGGGTCCTTTCATAAAGATTCGATATGTGCATTTTTGAGTCTTAATAGAAACTTTAAAATTTATAAGTTAAATGTATTTTGTTTGAAATAGAAAGTTTTTTTAAAGTTTTTTTCTTAAATAAATTTATTAGAATAATTTTTAAAATATATTTTTTGAGCTCTTTAGTTTTTTCAAATATTATTTATGAATAATTAAAAAATACACATTGTAAAATGTATTTTTTGAAATTTGTTGTAAAATGATCTTTAAAAAATATTTAGTTGAAATTTAAGAAATAAAAAAACTAAAATTTTTTATTTATTATAAAATATATTTGATAAATCTTCACAATATATTTAATAAATATCCAAATTTAATATGTAAGTTAATTAATTAAAATATTTATAACTACTAAAAACTCAATATATAATATATTCATGATTCAAAGATCAATTATTTTTTTTAATATATTAAATTTTTTTATTTTAAATTAATTTAAAATATAATATTTGATTTATTTAAAGACATCAAACAAAGTTTTTATTTTATAAATATATAAACTTTCAAATATATATTATTCATATCTCAATTAAATCCAATGACACATTTTCCCATCCCTCCACATCAAACTAAAAAATATATTAAGCTTTCAAATAAATATGCCCTGTATCTCAATTATTATGTAACGGCCCATTTCCACAATCCAACAGCTATCAAATTATTTTATTTATTAAAAACGTAGCTCCATCATCTAATTTCATGAAATTTTTCAAAGGTTGCGGTGGAGGTTCCGTGTTCGTCAAAACTCGTCAGCCTCATAAATTTTAAACAATATATGTAGTCTCTCATATTTAGACGGGAAAAAAAATGAGTAAAAAACGTGGGGAATGAACGCTACGCAAAGTGAGGCGGCGGGACGCTTGGGAAAAAACAAAGGTCGAGATTCGGTTGCTCTCTTTTATGATATCAATTTATTGAAAATGATAAACATTCTCTATAATTATATTAATATATTGGCAGAAAAACAAAAACATGACTAACATGTGGGAAATGAACATTATGTAAAGTGAGGCGGTGGGGTGGTTGTTGAAAAACATGAGGACAACATGTGGGAAATGAACATTATGTAAAGTAAGGTGGTGGGACGGTTGTGCAAAAACATGTGGACAACATGTGGGGAATGAACATTCTATGTTATTATTTCATTGATAAGTTTTAAACAAAACTCATTATTAAACAATTAATTAATATCAATATTAAAATTATTCAATGAATGTAATGAACGAGAGATTTGTAGACTACATATATTTAAAATTAAGAAACATTTTATTACACAGACCTTCGAATTAAATATAAGAAAATACTAAAAATTAATTTCATAATAAAATTATTTGAAGAAGTTAGAATAAAAAGATTTTTTATTTTTTATGATGGAGATGTCTATTAAAAATATATAACGATTTTTTTGAAAATTTTAATGTATATATCATAAATTGTTAAAGCATAAAATTATCATTCTATTTTGTTTTACCTTATACGAGAACATTATACTAAATGTTTAATCAAGTGGAGGGAAAAGATTCTTATAGTTCAACTTAAAACTCACTCTTGAAGATGTAAGATATTTAAATGGATAATACTTAAAAAAGAAGAAAAGTTTTATATTTTTTATAATATAAGAATAATAAAAATTAAGAAATGTTTTATTAAGAGAACATTCCAATTAAATATATAATTTTATAATCTAATTTAAAAATATTATATTACATAATCTGATTTATAAATATTAAAAAAAATATACATAAAAATTTAAATTAAATGAAGGGAAAAGATTCTCATAATTCAATTTAAAACTAATTTTCAAAATATAAAACATTTAAAAAAGAAGAAGATTTTTATATTTTTTATAATATAAAAACTAACAAACATTTTATTACTAAAACATTCGAATCAAATATAGGATTTCTGTGATAAAATTATTTGAAAACGCTAAAGTAACATAGCTTAAAAGAATTGTTAATCCAAATTAATAAAAGAAGGGGCCACCTCCTTAAAAGTGCTCCCTAATCGTATCATGCCTGCAATAAAAGTATGTTGTTTTAAGGGGCGTGATGAGAGGGAAATCAAAATTTTAACTGAAGGCTTTGACGCGATCCCCCAACAGTCAGTTGCAGCGCTTGACTGATTTCATATTGACCTACTTTCTGAAGATGATGAAGACCCTTCATCGATCGTTGTTTCGTGCTTCAAACTGTTCATGGTCTCCAGCCATTTTCGGACAGAACGAATCCTTCGCCCAAGGGAGGATTTGGACTGTAGAAAGGTTTTACACGCATTTTAGCTGCTCCTCTGTCTGCAGAGAAGTCTTACGATCTGACAACTCCCTCTCTTCTCTCTCCAGGGAAATAAATTTAAAAGAGAATAAGATATTATATATTCCAAAAAACTTAAACGAGAATAAGATGTAAATAAAATTCATATAAGAATTAAATAACAGTATAGTAACATACAGGGAAATAAATAAAAAGAAAAATAACTATGGTGAAATAAATAAAAAGAAAAATAAGTAATAAATAGAATATTTCATAATATCACATCACAAAATATTCTAAATAGTTATATAAAAATTATAATATTGTTAAGATAATATATTAAATTATACAATTTAATTGATTGGAAGGATAAAATTATTGTTTTGAACCAAACCTATAATATCCTACCTTAATGGAGATTAAAAATATAAAATAATGTTATATATTAAAAATTATTTTCCATATATTAAACAAAATACTTATCATCGCATACTTTCAAAAAAACTTCCTTTATCCTTTCGAAAAAAAATATATTAATAAAATCCAAAATATCAAAATTAACATCTTCAAGACAATGAATGCAAAAGAAAATATAATTTTTAAAGTGGAATTTCTCCACTCTCAAGAGATAAATATCTATGCATATTGTCATGAGTGGCATTATGCAGGGAATATAAAAATAGTATTGTGGTGGCGCTTTTTAATCTTTCACTCTTTCTAAACTTATATTTTATATTAGCAAGCCTTGCGGAAGTAAGAAAGATAGTGTAAATGTGAATGCATTTGAATTTTATATTAATTAATTTGGAACTAATTTTTAAACAATATATGTAGTCTATCATATTCGGACGGGAAAAAAAATGAGTAAAAAACATGGGGAATGAACGCTACGCAAAGTGAGGCGGCGGGACGCTTGGGAAAAAACAAAGGTTGAGATTAGGTTGCTCTCTTTTATGATATCAATTTATTGAAAATGATAAACATTCTCTATAATTATATTAATATATTGGCAGGAAAAAAAAAAAAAAAAACATGACAACATGTGGGAAATGAACATTATGTAAAGTGAGGCGGTGGGGTGGTTGTTGAAAAACATAAGGACAACATGTGGGAAATGAACATTACGTAAAGTAAGGTGGCGGGATGGTTGTGCAAAAACATGTGGACAACATGTGGGGAACGAAACATTCTATTTTATTATTTCATTGATAAGTTTTAAACAAAACTCATTATTAAACAATTAATTAATATCAATATTAAAACTATTCAATGAATGTAATGAACGAGAGATTTGTAGTCTATTTTGCATTTCTCTATAATTATATTAATATATTGGCAGAAAAAAAAAACATGAGGACAACATGTGGAGAATGAACATTTTATTTTATTATTTCACTGATAAGTTTCAAACAAAACTCATTATTTAACAATTAATTAATATCAATATTAAAACTATTCAATGAATGTAATGAACGAGAGAATTGTAGTTTATTTTGCATTTAACATTTAAGGAATGGTTGAGAGGAAATGGCATTTCATTCGAACACCCTATTTTATTTATTTTTTCCAAATGTGTTATACATCCTATAACTTTTTTTCATTCGATCATTTTTTATATACATTAACCTTCAAACACTTGCCGTTGGATCACAATGAAGCCCAGCACCAATCATTGGGTATATTATGCCATTGTTAGGATTTAGGAACTTTTCATCTGGATGCCATTTTTAGGATTTAGGAACTTTTCATTTAGATATGGGACTCATGTGGTGCTAGGGATTTTTTTAATATGACCTTTCATTTGTCATTTTCAATAAGCATTTATATTTATATTATGTTAATTGATTTATAAATTTTGATTTATTTTATTGTATAATTATTTATTACTTTTTTATGATATACAGTTCTTTGATCGGTTAAGATGGGTTTAATTATAATTATTGATCACCACCTTTCTGTAATTATTAACATTAACAGTGGTAATCAGTTATTGTAATAAGTTTATATATATTTACCATATGTTTTATTAGGGCATAAAGAAGAGAAAGATAACATAGACATACTAGATAGGACTCTGTCAGCATGATTTGTGTATTTATCATTCAAACATATCTATAATTCCACATTTTTTCATTAAGTTGAAAAAAATCATTCAAGAAGAATTTTACCTCTTGATCATCTAAACACACATTCAAAGTCTTAATGTATAACGCGTATACACCTATACTTTTCCCTATATATGATATTTAATAGAAATTGCATATTAAGACCTCTGGATTCCAATTTATGTTTGGTTTTTTGTTGTTTAAGTTTAACTTCTGGAAATCTAAAATCTATAGGTTGTCTTGAAGTGTAATATTGTCCACCATAATAACATCATGGGACTTGAGGTGCAAGATGGAAACCATTGTTGACATAAATGCATCACTATTTGGAGCATTATCTTCAACTAGATGATGGACATATTACTACACCAAAGTGCACCATGTTCTCTTTTGATTTGATAGTTTTTTGTGCCTATTACAAGTATGATCTCATAAGCTTTGTATGGAGTTAGAGTAGTTTCTTCTGCGACATCAGTGCATGTGTAAAATTTGTAATAATGAATCAAAATTATAGTGTATTATGAGATATATGGCATCTTTTGTTGATTCCTAAGATACAATCAAGGACTTTTGTGAGATCTTATTCATTATGAGTATTAAAGATGTGTAGATCTACTCATCAAATAAATGACAGAACATAAAGTTGACATATTTATGAGTCATTGGCACAACTCTTTGTTTCATGGTTCAATTTTATACTTATTTCTTCAATCAAAATTTTAGAAACACAACCAAACCCATTATTCTACTCAATAGTCATGTTGTATTTAAAAAATTATGCACATCATTTTTTGAGTACATAAATAATACATATTTTGAGTTGAATGGTTTAATGTCATTTCATGAGTCTTATAGTCAAGTTTTTAATTTAAACCATTTGTACTTCAAAATTTTTAAGAGAAAGTAGTGTTCACAAAGAAACTCATGTATGAGTAAATATGATAACAGATGGATAAACATCGACAAAATTGATGTTCCACACATGTTTCTTTTGGTGCTATGTAATTTGATGTTTGTTTGCATTTAGCATTTAATACTCATTCAGTTTTTGGCTCATTGTATGTGCCATTCATTATCCCCGACACTTATTAAATTTCATCTAACACTTGTCTCATCTATTTTTCATTTTATAATTAATTATAACTAAACAAACAGTTCCACTTGTCTCATCTAGTTTTCATTTTAAAGGTTGTAGTTGAGAATGAAATGAATGTAAAGATCAAATGCATAAGGTTTGATAGAGGAGGAGAGATTTGATCCAATGAATTTGATGACTTCTATGTGGTCCATGGGATAAGAAGACAACTTGCAACATCTAGGACACCATATTAGAATGGGGTAGTAGAAAGAAAGAATATAACAATTCAATAAATTATAAGGACTATGCTAAATGAATCAAGATTATGTGATAACTATAGTCTACATTTTGAATAAGGGATAGATTGATGGCCCTTCAAATATGAAAAAATAAACACAGAGAAGTATTTAAGAAATGCAATATAAAAATATCATTATTATTTTTATACAATAGTAAGCTTAAAAAGCTTACAGAAATGAGTAGTTGGTTACAAAACCAACCAATGAGTGAAACCAACCCATAAATAAAACCAAAACCAAAACATAACAAACTAATAAAACTATAACATCTGGGTCATTAAAAACTAATCCTCGTTATTATTTTTGTACAATAGTAAGCTTAAAAAGCTTACGAAAAAGAGGAGTTGGTTACAAAACCAACCAATGGATGACACCAACACATAAATAAAACCAAAAAAAAAGCATAAAAAATTAACAAAAATATAATGTTTGGATCATTAAAAATAATCCAACAAGTTCCCCCTTCATCCAAAGGGGTATAAAAAGATTGAAGCAATAAACTGTGAGTCATCCAAGTAGACTCTGTTGCAACTGAAACTAATATATTATACATCCTAGACTGATCAATGCCTTGATCATCCCCACATAGAAGTAGAACAAGATCATGCTCTATCTAACTACATTGATCCTCACACAAAATCTATCTAACAAGTGATTGCACTAGTATTTTATATGACACATATCAAACTAATGCCTAACAATTGCCAATATCTCCCACATGCCTTTTCTCAATAATAACAATGCTATCAACTCAATGTTGACTCATATCATAACCACTGATAACTAATCAAAATCTAATATTTAATGTCTTCTCCCCTTATTAGGTGAGAGTTGAGAAGCCATGCAACAAATTAACCAAGTAAAAACCAATGAAATGCTCTACATCAAAGATCATATCAACACTAGATCTATAAAAACACAGTACATAATTAAAAAATGCTACTATATCAAATCCCTAGAAACTCACTCAAGATGGGTGTGTTACCATCTTAGAACATATAGTCATCAACTACAGATCAAGCAACTTTTAGGTCATCCCATCCATGAAAAGAATATGCAAAAGAAGAACTAGAAGAGTGACCAGAGTGACTGGAGTGAACAACAATGTTTTCTTATGCCTTATGTCAATATCGAGAGGACTTCCTTTTGGAGGGGCACTCTATATAAATATGTCCTTGCCACCACAATTGTAACATATTCTCTCATGTCCACTAAAACTAGAGTAAGAATAGCCACATGAAGAAGAATGCTTATGTTTGTTCTTGTGTCCATGTAAATGTTTGTGGTAATGCTTATATTCTAAGAATTGGAGTGATATCTATGCTTAAGAGAACCAAAATGATGTCTATGCTTTAGAGAACCAGAATGATCTCTATGTATATAATGATGCTTATGTCTCAAAGTGTGCCATGAAGAGTGTTTTTGTATCGAAAAGTGCTTCAAAGAATGTTTTATATTATGCTCATATAATGGATTACCTATTTTTGTATAATAGGTCTCCTCAGTAGGTTTTTATTTCTTCTTTACAAATTATCACTCATGTTGAGTGAAAAACTCACAAATAGAATCAAAAGTATATTTATTAAGCTTATCACTAAGCTGTAACATTTATAAAAAGTTCTTGTAGTTAGGGCTAAGAACATTCAAAACAATAGAAATGAGTATTTCATCATCAATTTTTCTACCAATAGTGCCATATTCTTGTTTTAAATTCTTAATTGATGACACATATTCTAAAACATCTTCATCATCTTTTAGTTTATTGTTGATTAACTACATAAGAAAATTAATTTTCTTGTAAGCAAGTTGTTTATCATATAAGTATTTTAGAGATTTCCATGCTTTCCAAGCTTTAGACTTGATAGCCTCTATGTGAATTATAGCTTGTGCACTACAATTTGATTTTAATAAAGCAAGGGTACACTTGTCATGTCTAAGAAATTATGTAATCTTTATGGCATCAGTGGGCAATGTTGGTTATTTTTTAACTACTTCCCATAAGTCATTAAAGATTAATGTATTTTCCATGTTCAATGACCATTCCTTATAATTTTTAGGATTTAAGTGTCCGTTTTCAAAAAATTAAATTCACGATTTTAGCCATGGTACAAAATTGAAAAAGAAAGAATGCTATCAAGGTTTTTATTTTACCTTTGAAATAGCTTCTGATTACAAAAGATTCTAGGCAGCAAGGATGTAGGTATGCAAACAAGGAGAAAGTTGGTAAGTAAATTAAATCAAAAGAATGTTTATATATTATCTAAGGTTAAACGTAATAAGCTTGTAGAGTCAAGTAAAAACAAGTTATGGATAGGTGTTACGAATGAAGAGTTAGACAAAATAGAAAAGAATGAGACTTGGGAACTAGTTCCTAGACCTAAAGACAAAAAAGTCAATGGCACAAAATGGGTATTTAGGAACACAATAAATGAAGATGGATAAGTCACTAGGAATAAGGCTATATTGGTATGCAAGGGGTATGCAAAAGTATAAGGGGTATACTTTGAGGATACCTTTACTCTAGTAGCGAGATTAGAGGCTATCAGATTGTTTCTAACATATGCAAGTTTCAAAGGGTTCAAGGTGTATCAGATTGATGTAAAATCAATTTTTATAAATGGAAAATTAGAAGAGAAGGTGCACATAGAGCCACTTAATGGTTTCTCATTATTAGGTAACAAGGAATATGTATGTAGATTGAAAAAGACTCTTTATTATCTAAAACAAGATCTTAGAGCTTGGTATGCCAAATTGGACAAGTACCTATTGGACCAAATATTTAAGAGAGGAGTTACAGATAGTAATCTATACATAGAGATATAAAATGATCATCAGTTAATATTTTTTGTCTATGTGGATGACATCATATTTGGTTTAAATTATGAGACTATATTAAGGCCTTTGTAGATGTGATGAAGGAGTTTGAGATGTCCATGCTGGGAAAACTATCATTCTTCCTTGGGTTAAAAATCATTCAATTAGAAAGAGGTATATTCATTTCACAAGATAAGTATATAAGAGTGTAATCTCCCCAAATGGGATGATTTAACCAAAAGGGGGTTTCCCCAAAAATCTATAATTTTTGAATTTAGAAAAATCAGCAAACCCTAGATATTGTAATTGCACCTTTAAATTAAAAATAAACTCCTATTCACCTTGAAATAAATAATAAACAAATAAATTGTGAATTTGGACACTAATGTGTCTTTCCACAATGAAGATAGAGGTTGAAATGGATGTTTCAACCATCCAAACCCTAATGCTACACTAGTTGAATTGAAGTCCTTTTCCACTCTAATCCCTACTCATGCTTAGTCCAATCCAATCACAAACAATAAAAAAAATACTAAAATAATTAATTCGTAATGAAACCCTTACAAATTTTCCATTAAAAAATATTATTTTCTATGAATAATTGAAAACTACAAAAATTCACAACTCCCTCAATTTTTAAAATTATGATACAAAAAAGAGCTCAAACTAATCATAAAAATAATGAATATCAAATAAAAATTCTTTTAGAATTTTTCTTCCATGGTAAGGTAACTAAAATTCACTCCAAAATTATAAAAACCTTAGTTTTTAGAATGTACCTCTTTAAACATCAAACCCTCAATTCTAAACAAGTCACCACACTTGAGAAAATTAATGCAAATGATAATCAATTTTATTATTACCAAATTAGACCTCAAATATTCTACCAAAACCTATCAATAATCTCTCAAATCAAATCATCCAACTCTAGGGCAAGTAACAAAACATCCTTTAGTAGAGGTGGCATCAAAAGATATCTTTTATATAATAATTAGTTCCAAATCTGCGAACACCTATTGGGCATGTATCCCAATAGCTTCTTTAAGCATGAAGAAATAATATCAAATTCAACATATTTTTAATTGTGATCTTCACCTTGTATTAGTATCTTCCAAAGGGGGGCACACCACCTTGGGGAGGTAAAAGACCTCATAACCCTCTCTTGCTAACTTTTAGGATATCTTTTCTTTTTCTTAGCTTAGCTCTCAAGCTGACATTCCTTTTAATTTCACTTTAGGACATTTTGAATTAATTAAATAGCATGCCTTAATTAATTAGTAATTTCACTTTAGGACTTTAAGATATTTTATATTAATCCCTTGTTAAATAATTAATTAAATTTATCTAATAATTAAAGTGATAAAAATCATTTTTCAAGCAATTTATTAATTTAAAACCATTTAGAATAATCATTAAAATTAACTTAATTTTCCAAATAGTTAAAACTAGTTTTTCTATAATTTGAATAATGATCCAAGATAGTTCTATTTTAATTATTGATTAAATTATCTTATATTTTTGAGTGATTAAAATCATTGTCCAGCCAATTTGTTTTCCCTCAAGAAAATGCAAGTTCATATGCCCAATTACCATATGCAAGTGGTAAAACATGTTGTATTGGTAATAAAACCTTGATCTTGTACCTATTAAGTAGAATAACATTTTGGTAAGCATGGAATATACTGACAGGGGGGGAGGGGCAGGGGGGTTGGGGGTTGAACCAATATATCATATATCTTTTAAATCTTTTACTTAATCAAATTCCTTTAGTTTCACCACTTAGTCATCCATTCAAGATATGCAATAAAAATTGAAAGCAATAACATGTACCACATGAGAGAGAGAGAGAGAGAGAGAGAGAGAGAGAGAGAGAGAGAGAGAGAGAGAGAGAGAGAGTAAATTTTTATGTAGAAACCCAAAGTGGTAAAAACCATAGAGAATTATTTCAATTATGTAAATGAGCACCAACTCAAGTTTACAAAGTTCACAAGCATCAACTTGTAAGAGAACCAACCCCTTTGTTGATCACCAACACATCAATAGTTTGTGAGCACCTACTCATAAGAGCACTAACCCCTATTGTGTAGAAAACATAAATATCTTTCAATGTTTCATTTTCAACAAATGATAAAACACTACTATATCTCTTTCTTTTCTCTTCTCTCCTCTTGATCTTCTCAGTTAGATAAAATGATTACAAAAGCAAATTACAAACCATGCACATACTCTTTACAAATAGCTTTCTGAGCCTCCTTTTATAGCTTTCCAAATGGCATTTGGCATTCACCCTTTGAGACCTTTCAATTCACATCGGAAATGGTGCCCAACTTTCATGACCCTTTAAATTCTTTCATTTGAAAAGTCACATGGTGACCTTTCATGGGGAAAAGTGTCATTTTCTTCTTTTGTCTTTAGTGGAGACTCTTTGAATTCCTCGTGGTGACCCTTCATGGATAAATGCACCCTTTCTCTCTTTTATCTTTATTTAGTGACTCTTTGAATTCCTCATGGGCCCTCTTTTGTCTTTATGCAACCATGAATATATCCGTTAGTATTTAAATAATATTGACATACTTTAACCATGATATGAATATTAAAAACACTTTTATACAAGAATTTATATGGGGCCTTTGTCACTAATACTACTAGACCTTTGAGATCAATGACAATATTTCTAATAATCTCCCTCTTTTCCATTGATTGTAACTTCAAAATAAAACTAAAACATTCTAAAATCTATACTGAACATGCCAACCTAAAACTAATACCTGTAAAAACTGTAAACTAAACCAACTAAAAACATATAGTAACTCCCCCTTATTGTAGCATCCTATTATCTAAACCTATTCTTGTACTTCTCCCCCTTTGACATCATTGGCAAAAGATTCATCTTAGAAATAACATTTAACTCCCCCTCAGCTGATGCTGATCATAAATGGCAAGATGTAAAAGAAATTACTCCCAACTTCTCTTGTAGATACTAAAATGTGTCCTTTGGTAGTGCCTTTGTGAAGATATATTCAATCTATTCTATAGTACTGATATATTCCAACTTAAACTACTAATCAACAACCTTCTCTCTTAGAAAGTGATATCTAATAATATTATGTTTTATCCTTGAATGCATCATTGAATTCTTAGAAATATTAATATCACTTGTGTTGCCACACTAAATAGAGATAGGTTCATCATATTTTACCTTGATATCTTCTAATGTTTTCTTTATCTAAAGTACTTGAGTATAACACAACACTGCTATAATATATTCTACTTCAGCTTTAGAAAGTGATATTGAGTCCTGCTTCTTGCCTAGCCAAGATACTAAGCTATCATCAAGGAGGAAAGATCCTCTACTTGTACTCTTCCTTTTGACTAAAAAACTTGCCCAATCTAAATTTATATAAGCAACTAAAGTGAAATCTCTACCTGTGGGATACCATAATCTTTAATCCAATGTCCTTCTGATAATCTATATCATGACCATGCTTACTGCATGCATGATGTCTAGCCTTGATGCTATCAGATATAAAATAATACCAATTATAGATCTATACAAATATTGATCTACATCAGGTGAATCTTCTTCATTACTCACCTTGTTCCCTACACCCATTAGTGTGCCAATAGGTGCAAAATACTCAAAACCAAACTTTTTCAACATCTCCTTAGAATATTTATTTTGAGATATGAAAATACCTTTATCTAATTGAGATATTTTCAATCCAAATAAAAATGACAATTCTCCAAGCATAAAAATCTCAAATTATTTTTACATATTATCAATTTTTTATTTTTTATTTCATATTTTCACTATTACCTCTACATATTATGTCATCAACATATATCATAACAATCAATTGGTGCTCACCTTCTATTTTGATGTAGAGATTACTGTCAGCAAAACCTCTCTTGAAGCCTTGATCCTCTAGGTACCTATCAAGCCTCGTATACCAAGCTATAGGAGCTTATTTCAATTCATACAATGATTTTTTTAATCTGCATACATATCTATTGTCATTTAAGAGAATAAATCCCTTAGGTTGCTCAATGTAGACCTCCTCTTATAACTTCTCATTCAAGAAAGCAAACTTAAAATCCATCTAAAACACTTTGAAATTCTTAAACACTTCATATGCAAGAAACATCTTGATAGCCTCTAGCCTCAACACTAGTACAAACGTTTATTCAAAATCTATACCCTCAATCTGAGCATATCCTTTACATAATAACTTTGCATTATTACACCTAACTTCAACATCTTCACTTAACTTATTTTTTTAAACCCATTTTGTTCCTATCACATTTTGATCTTTCAGTTTATTCACTAATTTCCAAGTATCATTCTTTTCTATCTGATTTAATTCTTTATTCATTGCTTTAACCTAATGTTCATCATATCTAGATTCTAAAAAAATTCTAGGTTGAATTTTGGATAACAAAGAATAATTAAGTTGCTCAGATTCACTTACTATCATTCTTCTAGTGTGAACTCTTTCATTTATGTTTCTGATGATGTCACTTTCATTATGATTTCTATGGATATATTTGGATGGAGTTTTGGTGTCCTTTCACTCCTCATTTTCATCTGATTCTTCAAAATATTCTTATTCAATGATTTTAGGAATATCTATTAGATCATTGGCTCTTTGTGCTACATTTTCATCTACCTTAACACTTTTACTTTCAACTATCTTCTTAATTATTTTCTTATAACATTTGTAAGATCTACTTTTGCTAGAGTATCTAAGAAATATACTTTCATCTACTCTAGATTCAAACTCACCCAATTTTTTTATTAGTTCTCTTTATGAAGCATCTATTGCTAGAAATTATGAAATAATCAATAGTAGCTGGGCTACATTTCCATAACTTAAAGAGAGACTTATCACTATTGACTCTCAACAATGCTCTATCTTAGACATATACTATTGTGCCTATTGCCTCTCTCCAATATTTATATGGTATCTTGGATTCATTTAGTATTGTCCTTGCCATCTTATGAACTATTCTTTTTTTTCATTCAACTACTCCATTTTACTATAGAGTTTTAGCTATTAAAATAATGTCTCTTGATCCCATGGTCTTCAAAATACGCAATAAACTTATCTAACATGAATTTTCCTCCTCGGTCTTATCTCAAGCACTTAATCTTCAAACTAGTTTCATTCTCAACTAAAGCTTTGAATGCTTTGAAGTCTCTGAAAGCTTCTAATTTTTTCTTCAAAAACATCACCCAAGTCATATGTGTAAAATCATCGACAAGAAACATGAAGATTTCTCACTTTGATTATTTTGAGTTCTATTAGTTTCACACAAATTAGTGTGAATAAGATCTAATATCTGAGTAGTCGAGTATTCCTTTGTCTTAAACCATCTTCTACCCTACTTCCTATGCTAACATAGTTCATGAATCATGTTGGGGGGCTTTGTAATCTTTGAAATATATCTAACTACTTGCTTCTTTCTGATATTAACAAGATTATCAAAATTTATGTGTCCTATTATCATTTTCCACAACCAACTTTCTACAACTTGACTCAAACAACATTTTTGACTGTTGAGATCTAATAACATATATAAATTATTTCTTGTCCTTTAAGCATCTACAATCAACACATATAAATATTTTATTCTAATGTCACGACCTTCTACATAAAAGTTTAATGTGTGTCTTTGATCACACATTTGACTTACACTTAACAAATTATGTGTAAGACCTTCTACATACCTTACATTCTCAGTCTTGGTTATACCATTATCCAAACTTAATGTACCTTTTCTAGATATTTTGGTAATGGTATTATCTCTAAATTTTACTGTGCCACCATTGATCTTCTTTAGAGTTATGAACTTGATCTTGTCTCATATCTTGTGCCTCAAACATCCATTATCGACAAACCATGGTTGTTCTTCATTTCTTGCATGCAAAGTTGTCTGGACTAACATACACTCTTTAGGTCATTTCTTCTACCATGAATCTGTCTAAACTCTCTTCTTGATTAATGGATCCTTGAAGCCTTGGTCCTTCTTGACTGACTCAAACACACTTCTACAATGCCCATATATATGTCCAAAATTATTGCACTTCTAACATACTATGGATTTTTCTTTAAATCCTACTAGAGAAGCAAAATAGTTGTGACTTTTACTTGACTCTACATGAGTTCCCTTCTGCTTATTTCCAAAATTGATAGTTTTCTTGCTATAGTCTATTTTCTTATGACCATAATCATTACAATAAAAATAATAACCATGAAAATAAAACCTATTCTAGTTTGTGTATCTTTGACATGATGGTGATTTATAGCTCTATTCCTTTCAACATTATTTGTTTGAGTTGGCCTCTACATTCTTAACGTATTTTATCATTTTTTCTTTTTTAAGGGCTTCAACATAGCTCTTTTCTTTTTCTGTGTTAACCTTGTCTTGAGGTTCTGTTAAAGTAGTGGCCTTCTCTTTCTCTTTTTAAAATTCAATACCTATCTTATCTAAAATTGATCTTTGACTTTCTAATATCTTATTCAACATGTTAGTGATATTCTCAAATTTTGAATCATTGACTATTTTATTTGTTCTCTTGATATCTTCTTTTAAAGATGCAATTTCAATAACATAATTTCACATTCTTTACTTAATTTTTACAATTGTGTTGTTATATCTTTTTTAATCTAATATTTGATTCTTCTTCTCAATAGCTTTTAATTATTCTAAGGCACAAACGAGTTCTCTTTCTAGATTCACCTTGGATTCATCCTCACTTTTATCATGTTCTTCTTCTTGATCATATCTACTTTTACTTGCAAAGGTATCTTTATGTATGGTCATGAATAGAATCTCTTCTTCATCTGAGTCATTAACTCCATTGTCTTTGGTTGAGCTAAGATCTTTATAATATAAATTCTTCTTCTCAAATATCTTCTTGTATTTGCCTTTGAATTTTTTCTTGTATGTATGTTTTCTTCCTTTATTGACACCATTATTCTTATCTAGGCACTTAGCTACAAAATATTCAATATTACCACATTTAAAATATTTAAATGATAAATTTCCTTAATCTTTTCTTGTGCCCTTTTTAGGCTTGTGGATGAATAGGGCTTCATTCTGTGAAAGTGAATGTGATCTTTCTGTCATATATATGGTTGAGTGTTATCTATTTAATATTATTTTTAAAATTTTAATATAAATTATAATAGAGAAAACAAATATTAAAAAAAAATATTTAAAATTTTTTATGGTTGGTATAATGTTTAACAAAATAATTGTATTTTATAACTTCGTAAAAATGTAGATACGATATACAACCAACAAATTTCGATTGGTTGACATGTCCATTTCATCAAGAGTACAAAATTTTTAGTTGTTAAATAAATTTTAGGCCTCCCTTTCTAGTAACAAAGAATTGTTGGTTTCAAAGTTTATATACATCCATCAAATTTACATTGATTGACATTTGACATCCCTATTTCATTATTAATGATGAACATATAAACAATCTTACAAGAATAATATTTATTTTGGTTATAATATGGGAGAGCCTTGTTTAAAAAAATTAGTTTATATTTTTAGTAAATTTAAAGTTGTAAGGAGTGTATTTTGATAGAATACAAAATTTTAAGTTGTTAAATAAATTTTAAGCCTCCTTTTCCATTTAAAATTTGTAACAAATATTTGTAGTCTTCAAAGTTTGTAATTAAAAATAAGGGAGCTTTTTTATTTTTAAGAGTGAGAAAAGTTTGTAATTTTATATAAAACTCTTTACAAGTATAGGTATCTTTGTATGTTTGATGGTAAGCTTTCCTTTCTATTCAAAAATTATAACAACAAAAATTGTGGGGCTCAAAATCTTTAACTAAAAATGTGAGGGCTCTTGCCTTTGTATAGAGTGAATAATGTTTGAAATTTTATATGACTCTTTACATGTTTAGGCATCTTTGTATTCTTAATGGTTCCAATCTCAAAAGGTCTATTTGGGAGGTATATTATATCAAGATAATAGGACATTTTAATGTTACTAAAACATTGTAATATTTTAACAATATTTATATTAGTAGAACATGCATATAAATGTCGAGCATCAAATCAAGTCTTTCATTTTTTCATACATTTTAAATCCCATGAATATAAAGGTAGGACTTTACATACATATGCCAGTTCTATTATTAAAAGGTAAATTATTCATGTAAAACATCTGCATGGCACTACACGCTCCTCACTTAGAGTTTGGAGGTGTGGTTGGGGTTCTCCATCCTATTATTCTATTATTTTTTCTATCTCAAACATATGATGGAATTGAAATTAATATTTAAAAAAGTTAAGATAAATCAAAATATGCATGCAAGTATTTACAAAATCCTTATCTATTCAATAGAGAGATCTAAATGTTAAAATATTTTTTATAGTCTTAGTTAAGCATATTCTAATTATTTGGTCTAATTTTTATTTGTATTATATTCTTAAAATTTTAACATTTAATGTAATATTAAATACTCATATTTAATGAGGAACACATATATTGATTACTGATCATATATTATTAATTTACAAACTAGATTTCCTAATTTTTCTACCTATTGTTATAATTTTTAATAATTTGTAGAGAATAATAATATGCATATGTTAATAAAAATTAAAACAATGTTTATTTATATATTATTACTAATTTTTTGAAGGCACTCAAGTTGTTAACAAAATAAAATTGTTATTTATAACTTTTAATGTCTAGGCCACAAAATATATTGTTGGGTCATTGATGATCCAAGTGATATTTACTTAGTATATTATCTTGGATTAATTGTATTTAATTATTTAGGTTAATTAAAACCTGTAAGTTATTTGTAAATTCTTGTGAAAGTTTTATATGCTTTTACTTTATTTGTAAAATCTCTTTCAAAATAATATATGACAAAATTTAGTATGAAATAAAATGTTTGTAATGTAATATTTGAATCTTTCCCTCCCATTCTTAGTGCCAACAGTGGTATCAGAGCTCCGAGGATTTAAAGGATGAAGCCATGGATTTGAAGGTGGAAGAGTGGCATAGCATAATCTTTCATTCCAAACTATGTTTTTAGAGCATGCTTGATCTATAAAACCTGTATCCCATTCCAGCCATTTCTATCTTTCCCAGTAGAAGCATTTCCTCCATTGATGAGAGGATAAGAAAAAGTTTTTTTCAATTTTTAATTAATGTTGAATTGACATAATTTATACAAAGTGTGTAGAAGAGCTGGACAACCTTGTAAACAACGTCCAGATCGCAGATCTCAACATTTTGAAATAATTCTATATGCATTAAAATTATTATCAATCACCACAACATAACCAACATAAAGCAGACCTAGTATGATGATAACAAAATGGATTAATATTTTTGAAGGGTTGTTGTTGCATTGAGATAACCTAAGATGTCACATTTCTTTGCAATCTTGACCATTTTTAGTGCCAAGAAATCATCTTAGAAATAAAAATTCATCGAATCAAATATTGATGTTCCTCCATAGTTAAATCTTGTATAAGTACAATAGCGTTCAGTGAGTAATGGCTCAAAAGTGTTTAAATACCACTTGAATTATTATCAATAGGTGATTTTAATTTGGATCACACTAAGATAGTGAAGTCCAATTTTATTACATGTAAGGAAAGCATGGTAACTCATATTTAAATGCATATAAATATATTTTTATTTTTACCAAACTAGTCAAGACTACAGAATGTAAATCTTTCATTAGAATCTTAGATATGCTTATAGAGCACTTGGGAGAAGGTGTTTTGTGAAGTCCTTGGGAATGAGTGGTCCAAAGTTAAACTCTTTCTTTTGGTTGAACTTATTTTTTCAAAGGAAGAGGGAAATTATTTTTTCAAATATTCTATTTTGTACTTGGTGATATAAGGGTTTATTTTTTTATTTTTTAAGATATTTCTTTATTGTCACTCTTTTCATGCAAAGTTGGTCATGTGACCAAGCGATTCATAGGTTTTTGAACATTTTGAACACAATAAATAAAATTATTTTATGTTTTGAAGCCTTCCATATATGTGTTTTATGACAAACCTATTCAATGTTTGTATGTGTGCTTTATTAGTGGAATCTGACACCCTATCTTTGCAAAAAAGAATTAAATGCATTGTATACACCAAACTATGATTGTGATGACATGTCCCACCACTTGAGTTATAAGTGACAATGGTGTTACATTTTGAAGTTTACATGTCCCTGAGGATCTAATAGGCTAAATAGATCCAACTAGATGTTGGAGGATCTATGGAGGTTGGAGGGTAATTTCCCTTCTCCAGTTCATTATTCTCTTAGAGTATAGGTTAATTGTTGGGATAACAATTTTTATTTGTGTAATTTGCTTTCAATGTGTTGATATGATTGCCAAAGAACACACATAGTAGTTTCAATTTATTTTTATGCTACACAACTTTTCACCTCTTCCTTGATAAGGGGTAAGATATCGTATAGTGGCCTTCAATCAGTCATCAGTGATTATACGAGTTAGAATTAGATTTGTTAGAATTTTGAGTTTTGATTAAATCTAACACTGACTCATACAACCATCGATGACTAATCAAATGCTACTATGCAATATCTTCCCCCTATTAGGTAAGAGGTGATAAGCTATGTTGCATAAAAACAAATTCAAACTATTTTGTTTTCTCCTTAATAATCATATCAGTGCACTAAAATAAAATTGAAATTAAAATAAAAGTACACAAATAATTTTTTTAATCCTAGTAATGAACCCATACTTTAGTGAATAATGAACTGGAGAAGGAAAATTATACTCCAACCTCCTTGTATCCTCCATCCTCTAGTTGGCTCTGTTTATCCTATTAGATCCTCAAAGACATGTAAACATTGAAATGTAACACCATCATCACTAAAAACACAAACAGTGGGACATGTCATTACAATCTTAGTTTGGTGAATATAATACATTTGTTGGGCATCTGAGAGATATGTTATACATAGTACTGGAAGATCACTTAGACAGGTTCCTATGTGGGATTTTATGTGGGTCGATGTAGTTGGATAGGATTTGATCGAGTTCTACTATAGTATAGTTTGATGATCATAGGAGATGAGAGGGCCTTGGTCATGTTCATCAGCCTTTTATGGCATAACTTGTAGGGTGAGATTCTATATGGAGCAACATCACTTTTGATCAGTACCTCGATGTATAGTGTGCTAGCTTGCAGATGTTGCAAAGATTCATTGATGGCTTTAGAGTCACAGTTCAAAATTTTCTTCTTCTATACCCCTTTAGATCAAGGGGGAGTTTTTTGGGTCATTTATGATCCAAGTGGTATTTACTTAGTTTATTATCTTAGATTATTTTGTTTTAGTTATTCAGGTTAGTTCAAACCAATAAGTTAGTTGTAATTTCCTATGAAAGTTTTATATGCTTTCACCGTCTTTGTAAAATCCCTCACAAAATAATATATGATAAAATTTTGTATGAATATTTGAATCTTTTTCTCCCCTTCCTAGTGCCAACATATATTTGTTACCAATGACCTTATCTCTTCATTTATTTTAATTCCCCAAATGCAATAGAAAGATAGGGACTAGCCACCATGGGTTCTTTCATAAAGATTCTATATGTGCATTTTGGAGTCTTAATAGAAACTTTAAAATTTATAAGTTAAATGTATTTTGTTTAAACTAAAAAGTTTTTTTAAGTTTTTTTTTTAAATAAATTTATTAGACTAATTTTTAAAATATATTTTTTGAGCTCTTTATATTTTAAATATGATTTATGAATAATTCAAAACTACACATTGTAAATTGTATTTTTAGAAATTTGTTGTAAAATGATCTTTAAAAAATATTTACTTGAAATTTTTAAAATAAAAAAATAGAAAATTTTATTTATTATTAAATATATTTGATAAATGTTCATAATATATTTAATAAATATCCAATTTTAATATGTAAAATAATTGATTTTTAAAAAAATAAGTAAAAGGTTGCGGTGGAGGTCCCGTGTTCATCAAAACTTGTCAGCCATTGCATAGCCTCATAATTTTTAAACAATATTATGTAGTCTCTGATATTCAAGCTAGAAAAAAAATGAGTAAAAAATGTGGGGAGTGAACACTATACAAAGTGAGGTGGCGGGATGCTTCGAAAAAAATAAAGGTTGAGATTTAGTTGCTCTGTTTTATGATATCAATTTATTGAAAATGATAAACATTCTCTATAATTATATTAATATATTGACAAAAGAAAACATGAGGACAACATGTGGGGAATGAACATTCTATTTTATTACTTGACCCACAAGTCATAAACAAAATTCATTATTTAACAATTAATTAATATCAATATTAAAACTATTTAATGAATGTAATGAATGAGAGAATCATAGTCTATTTTGAATTTAACATTTAAGGAATGGTTGAGAGGAAATGGCATTATTCGAATGCCCTATTTTATTTATTTTTTCCAAATGTGTTATACATCATGTAACTTTTTTCCATTCGATCATTTTTTATAGACATTAACCCTCAAACACTTGCCACTGGATCAAAATGAGGCCTAGGACCAATCATTGGGTATATCATGCCATTGTTAGGATTAAGGAACTTTTCATCTAGATGCCATTTTCAGGATTTAGGAACTTTTCATTGAGTTATGGGACTCATGTGGTGCTAGGGATTTTTTTAATATGACCTTTCATTTGTCATTTTCAATAAGCATTTATATTTATATTATGTTAATTGATTTATAAATTTTGATTTATTTTATTGTTTAATTATTTATTACATTTTTATGATATACAGTTCTTTGATCGGTTAAGATGGGTTTAATTATAATTATTGATTGCCACCTTTTTGTAATTATTATCAGTGGTAATTAATTATTATACTAAGTTTATATATATTTACCATATGTTTTATTAGGGAAAAAAGAAGAGAAAGATAACACACACATATTAGATAGGAGACTGTCAACATGATTTGTGTATTTAGCATTCAAACATATCTATAATTATACATTTTTTCATTAAGTCAAGAAAAATAATTCAAGAAGCATTTTACCCCCTGATCATCTAAACATGTGTTCAAATTTAACGCATATACACCTATACTTTTCCCTATATATGATATTTAATAAAAATTACATAGTAAAACTTTTATATTCTAATTTATGTTTGGTTTTTTGTTGTTTAAGGTTAACTTCTGCAAATCTACAATCTATAGGTTGTCTCCAAGTGTAATATTGTCCACCATAATAACATCATGGGACTTGAGGTGCAAGTTGGAAACCATTGTTGACATAAATGCATCACTATTTAGAGCATTATGTTCAACTAGATGATGGACATATTATTACACCAAAGTGTACCTGTTCTCTTTTGATTTGATATTTTTTTATCCTGATTGTATGTATGCTCTCATAAGCTTTCTATGGAGTTAGAGTAGTTTCTTATGTAACATCAGTGCATGTGTAAAATTTGTAATATTGAATCAAAATTATAGTATATTATGAGATATATGGCATTTTTTATTGATTCCTAAGAGGAAATCAAGGATTTTTATGAGATCGTATTCATTATGAGGATCAAAGACATGTAGCTCTACTCATCAAATAAATGACAGAACATAAAGTTGACCTATTTAAGAGTCGTTGGAACAACTCTTTGTTTCATGGTTCAATTTTAAACTTATTTCTTCAAAAAAAATTTAGAAACACAAACAAACCCATTGTTCTACTCAATAGTCATGTTGTATTTAAAAAATTACACACATCATTTTTTGAGTACATAAATAATACATATTTTGAGCTAAATGGTTTAATGTCATTTCATGATTCTTGTAGTCAAGTTTTTAATTTAAATCATTTTTACTTCAAATTTTTTAGGATCAAGTAGTGTTCACAAAAAAATTAATGTACAAGTAAATGTGATAACACATGGATAAACATCAACAAAATTGATGTTCCACACATGTTTCTTTTGGTGCTATGTAATTTGATGTTTATTTGGATTTAGCATTTGATACTCAATTAGTTTTTAGCTCATTGTATGTGCCATTCATTATCCCTGATACTTATTAGATTTCATCTGACACTTGTCTCATCTAGTATTCATGTTATAATTAATTATAAGTAAATAAACAATTCCACTTGTCTCACCTGGTTTTCATTTTAAAGGCTCTAGTCGAGAATGAGATGAATCTAAAGATCAAATGCATAAGGTTTGATAGAATAAGAGATCTTTGGTTGATTGAATTTGATGACTTCTATGTGGTCCATGGGATAAGAAGACAACTCTAAACATCTAGGACACCATAGTAGAATGGGGTAGAAGAAAGAAAGGATATAATAATTTAATAAATTGTAAGGACTATGCTAAATGAATCAAGATTATGTGATGGATAATGGAGAGATGTAGTGAGCACTGTAGTCTACATTTTGAATAGCAGATAGATTGATGTCCCTTCAAATATGAAAGAATAAACATAGAAAAGTATTTGAGAAATGCAATATAAAAATTTCATTATTATTTTTATACAATAGTAAGCTTAAAAAGCTTACGAAAATAAGGATTTGGTTACAGAACCAGCGAATGAGTGAAACCAACTTTTAAATAAAACAAAAACAAAAACATAATAAACTAATAAAACTATAACATTTGGATCATTAAAAATAATATTATTTATTATTTTTATACAATATTAAACTTAATAATCTTATGAAAAAGAGGAGTTGGTTATAAAAGCAACCAACGAATGAAACCAACACATAAATTAAACCAAAATAAAAACATTACAAACTAATAAAACTATAATATTTGGATCATTAAAATTAATCCAACATACTCTCCCTTCATCTAAAGGTGTATAAAAAGACTGTAGCAATGAACTGTGAGTCATCCAAGTAGACTCTATTGTAACTGCAACTGGTATATTATACATCCTAGACTGATCAATGCATTGATCTTCCCCACATTGAAGTAGAACAAGATCATGCTCTATCCAAATACATCGATCCTCGCATAATATCTATCCAACAAATGATTTCTCTAGTATTGTATATGGCACTTCTCAAACTAATGCCTAACAATTGCTAATATCTCTCACAGGCCTTTGCTCAACACTAACAATGCTATCAACTCAATGTTGACTCATACCATAACCACTGACAACTGATCAAAATCTAATATGTAATATCTTCTCCCCCTATCAGGCAAGAGGTTAGAATCCATAAAGTAAATAAACCAAGTAAAAACCAATGAAATGCTCCAAATCAAAGTTCAAATCAACACAAGTCAAAAATGATACTATATCAAATCCCAATATTGAACCTAGTAGCTTGTAGAATATGGGTGTGTTACCATCTCAAAATATATAGTCATCAACTATCGAGCAAACAACTTTGTAGTCATCCCATCTATCAAAATAATATGCAGAAGAACAACCAAAAGAGGAACTAGAAGACTGACCAGAGTGAATGGAGTGACCAATAATTTTTGCTTATGTCTTATGTCAATGTTTGGAGGACCTCCTTTTTGAGGGGCACTTTGTAGAAAGATGTCCTATGCCACCACAATTGTAGCATATTCTCTCATATCCATTGAAACTAGAGTAATAATATCCACATGAATAAGAATGATTGTGCTTGTTCTTGTGTCCATGTAAATGTTTGTGGTAATGCTCAACTTCTAAGAATGAGAGTGATGTCTATGATTCAGAGAACCAGAATAATGTCTATGTTTTAGAGAACTAGAATGATCTCTATGTCTATAATGATGCTTATGTCTCGAAGTGTGCCATAAAGAGTGTTTTTATCTCAAAAAGTACTTCAAAGACTATTTTCTATTATGCTCATTTAATAGACTATCTATTTTTTTATAGTAGGTCTCCTCAGTAGGTTTTTATTTCTTCTTTAGAAATTATCACTCATGTTGAGTGAGCAACTCACAAATGGAATCAAAATTAGATTTGTTAATCTTATCACTAAATTGTAAGATTTATAAAAATTTCCTATAGCTAGGGCTAAGGGCATTCAAAACAATAGAAATGAGTAGTTCATCATCAATTTTTCCACCAATAGTGTCATATTCTTATTTTAAATTCTTAAATGGTGACACATATTCTGAAACATCTTCATCATCTATTAGTTTAGTGTTGAGAAACTATCAAATGAAGATCAATTTTATTGTAAGTAGATTGTTTATCACATTAGTATTTTAGAGATTTCTATGCTTTCCAAGCTTTGGACTTGATGGCCTCTATGTGAATTATAACTTGTGCACTACAAGTTGATTTTAATAAAGCAAGGGCACACTTGTCACATATATAAAATTTTGCAAGATTTATAGCATCAGTGGGTAAAATTAGTTGTTTTTCAATTACTTCCCATAAGTCATTGAAGATTAATGTATTTTCCATGTTTATTGACTATTCCTTATAATTTTTAGGAGTTAAGTGTCCATTTTCAGAAGCTAAACTCATGATTTTAGCCATGGTACAAAATTGAAATATAAGAAATCCTATCAAGGTTTTGCTTTTACCTTTGAAATAGCTTCTGATTACAAATTATTCTAGGAAACAAGGATGTAGGTATGCAAATAAGGAGAAAGCTAGTAAGTAAACTAAATTAAAAAAATGTTTATCTATTGTCTAAGGTTAAACCTAATAACCTTGTAGAATCAAGTAAATACAAGTTATGGATAGGTGATATGAATGAAGGGTTAGACCAAATAGAAAAGAATGAGACTTGGGAATAATATGTGTATGTTATTTGATCTACCCTAAATTATTGGCTATTAAACGCCATTATTAAAGCTAAAGCGCATGAAAAAATACATGCAAAGCTATGAGTAGGCCATATAGCTTCCCTAAGCTAGATATGTACCTAAGCATTTGCCAACAACATTAATACCATTTTGCATTAAATTGTTGACTCCAAAGAGGTCATAAAATGATATGAATTTAATGCAAGGATCCTAAAAAATGGGTTAAGGAAGATAGAGCCTATAGGATTTGATGTAAGTATAAATGCACTCAGAGGCTTGTAAATAATGAATCCAAACACTTAGATCTAAAATAACCTTCCATGTATAATTAATACATTAAATACATGTAAATGTGAATGCTAGAAGTATGCAAATTATTATAAATAAATTCAAGAGAATACAAAATAGAAATGAGACAGATGGTGATGCTCATTAAAAAAACCTAGAGCTATGATACCATGTCAAAATAGGCCAATAGGTGATCTTCTGGTAGAGTGAGCACACGAAATTTCTGCAACAATAATGAACCTACTTGTATTCAGAAATATGCAAGAAGAAGATGTGTAATAGTTGCCCGATGTATTAAATTGTCTTGCTTACCAATTATCTGCTCTATTATAACAACCTTGTGAAGAGAAATATAAATAAGGAGTAGGAGGAGTTAAAACATAGGAGAACTCATTTTGAAACTCGTAGGATAACTCATAGTGTTACTCAATTGAACTCTAGGTGGAACTCACCCTCTCACCCACTTAACCTCTTATCACACAAAAGTAAGTTGAATCTACATGTGTAGGGATTATCTATTTAATAATTAAACGGAATAATTAATATCCTACACTAATAACAGGGTCCCATCACTAAGGTCATTGAAGAAAATTTGAGTTACTTGTTCACCTATTTATGATAATTGCCTTCATGTTTGCATTTATGATAAAAGTAGGGTCCGTTAATCCATGCATGTTTCATATATTATACAATCTATTGAGCCATAAATTTGGTTTAAGGGATCAATTTTACCCATATTATGCTCCTAATTTCACAAACTACCTAATTGGATCAATTCATGATAGAATCGAACTAATTTTTCCCCAAATCATATATTTCTCTTGAAGGGGTTGAAATTGACCTCAAATGACTCCTCAATTAAATGAATCAACTCTCTGGTTAATTATATATGACATGAAATTAGGGTTAATTTCACTCTAAATCACATCATATATGATTTAAAAAAAGTTCATGTAGCTCATTTTGACCCTAATTACCTCCACAATTGAACTAAATGACATTTCCATCATTAGCTTATGAATTCAAGTTTATTTAGCTCAAAATCACATTAAAAAAAATGGTGAAATTGAGAACAAATTCACTATCTAGAGTACTTCCCGAGTGAAAGATGAGTATATAGATTGGGTAACTCCACTCCAAAAAGTATGCATTCATTAAGCTACTTAATAGAAAAACTGTAGATATTCCCTTGTAATTATGTATTCTTCAATTTTTTACTTTTTTTTACTTTAATCACTGCAATAAATTTATGTAAACAACAGGGACTAAAATTAAATCATAGCATTTGTTATAATTGTGAAGGAGTTTTGATTGGACAAACACCAATTAATGAATAGTTTCCATATCATAATACACCTAGATTTTCAAGCGATCTCAAGGTATAATCATTATATATATGTGTATTAAATAACATTAAAACCCCTGAGTTTCAAAACTTTATTTTTTTATATCCACATTTAGTATTTCACTTTGTTTGCTGAAAACTCTTAGTATTACAACTTGAACTCCAATTACTAGTTTATAGTTTATCATGCACTAATTTAAATAAAATTTAGCTCCATCTGATTTCACGAAGGTTTCGGTAGATTAGCGCGTTGTAGGTCCCCATAACTCGTAAGCCACTACGTACCGTAAATTAAGAAGTCATATCATATGTATGTACGATGATAAGAAGCACCTTACCCAAACAAAATAATGGTTTATATTTCTTTTATTTTGGCAGCCTCTTTAATCTTCCACGTAGCTCATGCCAGTCATATTTGGACGGCTAAAGAAAGTGGGGGAGAAAAGGAAGCCATAAGATGTATGAGTCAAGGTTAAAACGTGTTCTTTCCATTTCGGCGTGAGTAACAGACAAGGATGAGAATAACCGAGCAGCAATCCAATCCAATCCACTGCAAATAGCACGATTAGAAGTGGCCACGCGAAGCTGAGTTGTACAGTAGGTGTGTGTCGTTTATAAGTTAACATCTCCTCGTCCATTCCCATTTACACAAAACAAGCATTTAAACGAGATTCCACAGTAAATGGATACCAAACATTCAAACCCTGAGAGCAAAGCAGCATCCCCTGTGCTCCCACGGGTTCTCATCGTCTCCAGAAGAACCCTTCGCAAGAACAAATTTGTTGATTTCGTAGGTATGTCGCAATGGCTGTGTACATATATAATATTATCCCATAAATTTGTTACACTTAATAATGAGAGACCATACAAATTCAAATCGCCATTAATTCTACAAATTGGTCCTCCTAGGAAAATGTTGTGTTTTAAATTTTTGTTTCTCTTCATTTTAATTCGCAACGAATGACCACTTTGAGAGGAGAAGATTAAGGATGTTTCTACAAAGCACAGATTTGTCCTCTCTTGGTTGCATCTTTGTTCCTGACAAGTTCAGTTTAATTTCACAAAGCTGACGTCGACGCCTAGGATTTTGCCAAAAAACACTTGAAGTTATCGTTTGCTCGCATTTAATTTCTATCTGATTATGTTTGGTTGCGTGTATGGAAACGATTGCAATCGAAATAATACCAAAATATTTGTGCAGGAGAATATCACCTGGATCTGATAGTAAAGTATGGGGCACTTTCAATAATTGTCCCAAGAGTCTCAGGCGTAGAGCAGATGCTACACAGTTTTGAACCTATTCACGGAGTTCTTATTTGTGAAGGCGAAGACGTCGACGCTTCACTTTATGACGCCAACGATGACAGTGATTTGTCCCGCGAAGAACTGGACGAAATACAAAGATTGCACAGCAGCGACACCGCCATAGATAGAACGAAAGATTCTATTGAACTACAGCTTGCCCGGCGTTGTCTCGAAAGAAACATACCATATTTGGGTATATGTCGAGGATCTCAGATACTCAACATAGCCTGTGGCGGAACCTTATATCAGGTAATTTGATCTTATATACTGATGTAAATTTTATCCAAGCCCAACTAGCTGATAAACCAATTATGACAGCATAAAAAAATAACAGTAAATTAAAACCAAACACTTTCAGCGTAGACAAGCCAAAAATATGCAATAATACTCTGTTTTATTTCTGATATATCTGTTACAGTTTTTTCAAGTCATAAAATAGTAAGGATGCAACTTATTAAATAGCTTGGAGCGCTTGAATTAGAGGGGTTTAACTGGGTGTTCAAACAACAGTCTAAAAAACATTTTGAACATGCATTTCTTCATGCATTATTGGCTGCGCTAATACAATACAAGTTAAAACAATGTTTAACAACAGATTTCAAAAAAAAACAAACTAGAAATAGAAGAGTCCCATGCATAGATGAGGACTGCAGTCAACAGATGGGGATAGCGTGCGGTGAGGAAAGCATGCATCGGTGAGGACAACATGCATCAGTTATCAACATACTCCCCCTTGATGCTAAGAGGGCTCACAATCTGAGCTTTGAGTGTCAAAAATTGATCTGTTGCAACTGCTTTCATGAAGATATCTGCCAACTATTTTTTAATATTGATGTATTTCAATTCTACTACCTTCATCTGCACTAAATCTCGGATAAAATGATGCTTTAAATCGAAATGTTTTGTCCTACTGTGATGGACTGGATTCTTGGCCAATTTAATAGCACTAATGTTATCACAAAAAATAACTGTGGGCTGAACTTGGATCTCTCCAATTTCTTCAAGAAGTTTTCTAAGCCATAATGCTTGTGTACCTACTGAAGTGACTGAAACATACTCTGCTTCTGTAGAAGAAAGGGCAACTGTACTTTGCTTCTTTGAGCTCCAAGTAATCAAACCAGAACCAAAAGAAAAACAATTCCCAGATGTTGACTTTCGGTCATCCAAACTACCTACCCAATCAGAATCACTAAAACCAACAAGATTGAATTTTTTAGAATTGTAGTAATGAATACCAAAATCTAGAGTGCCTTTCACATACCTCAAAATTCTCTTGGCTGCCTTCATATGTATTTATGAGGGCTCTGTCATGTACCTTGAAATAAGTGAAACTGAATAAGCAATATCAGGTCTTGTATGAGTTAGAAACATTAAGCTTCCAACAATACTTCTATAAGTTGTCTCATCAATTCTTTCAGCACCATCATCTCTACACAACATAACTCCATGAGCAACTAGAGTGGAGACTGGTTTAGAATCAACCATATCAAATTTCTTCAACATATCTTTAGCATACCTTGTTTGACAAATAAAATTTTTATTCTCCCTTCGATAAACCTCCATTCTTAAAAAATATTTCATAAGGCCTAAATCTTTCATCTCAAATTCATTCATCATGAAAACTTTGAATTCATCCTTCATCATAGAACTGCTACCCATATACAACAAGTCATCAACATACAAACTTACAATTAGAATATCATTACCTTCTTGTTTGTAGTAAAGGGTAGGTTCACTCTTACTTCTTTGAATGTCATTATGTTGAAAATATCCATCAATCCTAGCATACCATGCTCTTGGTGTTTGTTTGAGGCCATACAAAGCCTTCTTTAACTTGTAGACATGATTTTCTTTTCCTTGCACTTCAAAACCTTGTGGCTGTTCCACATATACTTCTTGTTCTAAGTACCCATTCAAGAAGGCACTTTTCACATCCATATGATGGATGCTCCAATTTTTTTTGAGCTGCTAATAAAATCAAAATTATAATGGTCTCTTGTCTTGTTACTGGTGCAAATGTCTCTTCATAATCAATGCCATACTTTTGTGTGAAGCCTTTAGCAACTAATCTTGCCTTATGCCTTTCAACACTTCCATCACTGTTACACTTAGTCTTGTAGACTCATTTGGTGCCAATCTTCTTCTTGTCATGCGAAAGATTTGTCAGCTCCCAAGTGTCATTCTTGTGAATATAATCCATCTCTTCTTGCATTGCTTGCATCCAAACCTCATTAGTATATGCATCTTCAAAACATGATGGTTCAAAATCAGCCCTAGTAAGTAAAGCAAAATTTAGTGTCTCACCTCCTTGATTTTCTTCATGTGCTTGATTTCAGCTCCTTTGATAAATGTCACTCAATTTTCTTACCTTCCTTGCAGAACTAAGACTTGAATCTGGACTTACAGTTGGAATTAAACAACTAGATGAGGGGTTACTTGGTGGATTTGTAGCACTTGAAATAGAAATATTAGTGGACTGCCCATGATCAATATCATCCATAACTTCAATTAAAATAGATTTTTACTTTTCCATATGGCCTTTTTGATGACCATAAACTCCCTCTTCATCAAAAATCACATCTCTTGACACAATAAGCTTATTAGTGAGAGGATTATATAACCTGTAAGCCTTACTTTCCTCACTGTATCCAAAAAAAATACATGACTCACTTTTGGGATATAACTTTTGCCTCTTTTGATCAGGAACATGAACATAGGCTAAGCAACCAAAAACTTTGAAATAATTAACATTTGGATTTTTCTCATACCAAGCTTCATACAGAGTCATCCTGTCAAGTGCACTAGTGGGACTCTGATTGAGAATATATACTGTTGTAGCAACTGCATCTCCCCAAAAAGAATTACTTAATCCCTTTGTTTGTAGCATGCTTCATGCCATATCCACCACTGTACGATTCTTCCTTTCAGTTACACCATTTTGTTGTAGTGTGTATGCAGTGGTGAGTTGTCTTCTAATGCCATGCATATCACAATAACCTTGAAAGGATTTTGAACAAAATTCTCCTCCACGATCAGTCCTTAAGCATTTGATTTTGCACCCTTTGTCATTTTCTACAAGGGCTCTAAACCTCTTGAATGTCTTAAGAGCTTCACCTTTGGTCTTCAAAAAATAAACCCAACACTGTCGTGAGTAATCATCAATAAAAGTAATGAAATATGATGACTTACCCAAACTCTTTGTCTGCATAGGACCACAAATGTCTGAATGAAATAACTAGAGTGGATAATGGGCCTTGCATGCATTGCCTTTTGGAAATTTCTCTCTTGCATGTTTTTCTTTAGCACATCCTGCACAAACTTCCTTGTGCTCTTCAACCTTAGGCAAACCAGAAATTAATGCTTTTGATGTTAGAATCTTCAAACTATGAAAATTTAAACGCCCATACCTGAGATGCCACAACCAACTTGTATCCTCATATGCCATATTGACAAGGTTCTTATTATGTTCACCAAACCTCAATGAAAACATCCTATTCTTTGTCATAGGCACAACTGTTACCACCCTATTTCCTTAATTCTTATCATAAATAATACATTGTTGATTTTCAAATACCACTTTATAATTCTTCTCACATAATTGTCCAACACTCAACAAATTATGCTTTAACTTTGGAGTGTAATAAATGTCTTTAACACTCTTCATACCTTCTTTTGTATGGACTTCCATAGCTCCTTTTGCAGCAACCTCCAATGATTTGTCATCACCAAGCTTTATCTTGGATTTAAAACTTTCATCCATTATAGAAAAATGTTTTCATTCCCTGACATGTGGTTAGAACATCCCGAATCTAAATACCAAACATCTTTAGAAACATTTTCAGCTTTATCATACGATAGAAATAAATTATTTGGAGGACTCTCACCACCTTGTTGAGCATAATGAATGCTTTTACCATTATTACCTTATTTTAATCTACACTCATAATTAAAGTAGCCATACCTGTTATAGTGATAACACTAAATATTTCTTTTATCAAATCGTCCTCTACCTCTTCCTCTTAAACCACCTCTTCTTCGAAAACCACCTCTGCCTCTATTTCCTCTTGAGTAATTCTGATTTTGACCTCTACCTTGGCCTTGATTACTTTTGATGCTACTATTGGCATCTTCATTCTTTGTGATTTGTAATTTGGAGGAAAAAGTTTTCTCTTCACTTTCTCCAAATGAATCTCTCAATCTTTCTTCATGAGACATCAAAGATCCAACTAGATGATCAAATTGAAGGGTAGACAAATTCTTGCTTTCTTTAATGATTATGGCAACATGGTTCCACTTTAATGTGAGAGATCTCAACACCTTTTTGATCACAACCTCATTGTTCACAATTTCACCAAGTGTAGCCATCTTATTGACCACATCTTTTACTCTAACACAATAGGTACTCACACTTTCAGCTTCTTGCATCTTTAAATTCTCGAATTCTCTCTTCAATGTCTGTAACTTGACAACTTTGACTTGATCACTACCTTGGTAAGCTTCTTTTAGAGTCTTTCAAGTATCCTCTACTATCTTTGCTCCTGCAATTCGTGGAAATAGGCTCTTATCTAGAGCTATTTGAATATGAAATAAGGCTTGAGCATTATTCTTCTTAGCCTCCTTCTTAGCTGTTTTATCATTTACTGTGAGGGCATTCCAATCAGCTGGCTCTGCATATCCTGATTCAACAATCTCCCACAAATCTTTTCTTATCAAAAAAGTCATCATTTTGATACACCAATAATCATACTCATTTCCATCAAATTCTAGAATGGGTAAGGAGTTAGAATTTGACATGATAAATTTTTGGCAAAATTCCAACTACTAAATCTTTAACCCAAAAAAAAATACCTGCTCTGATACCAGATGTAAATATTATCCAAGCCCAACTCGTTGATAAACCAATTATAACAGCATAGCAAAATAACAATAAATTAAAACCAAACACTTACAGTAGAGACAAGCCAAAAATATGCAATAATACTCTGTTTTATTTCTGATATATATGTTACAGTTTTTTCAAGTCATAAAATAGTAAGGATGCAACTTATTAAATAGCTTGGAGCGCTTAAATTAGAGGGGTTTAACTGGCTGTTCAATCAACAGTCTAAAAAAAGTTTTAAACATGCATTATTGGCTGCGCTAATACACAGCAAGTTAAAACAATGTTTAACAACGGATTTCAAAAAAAACAAACTAGAAATAGAAGAGTCCCATGCATAGAGGAGGCCTGCAGTCAACAGATGGGGATAGCATGCGGTGAGGAAAGCATGCATCGGTGAGGACAACATGCATCAGTTATCAACATATACTTCGATTTTGGTCTCCATTACACCAGCTCTAAATTAACTTCTAGAATAAACTGCTGTATTGTAGGATGTAGAGAAGGAGCTGCGTAAGAAATCAAACTGTGCTGTTAAACACATAAACTATGATGACTACGATGGGCATAGGCACTATCTCAAGGTTGTGGATGATACTCCACTTCATTTATTGTTTCAGGGCACATTCAAAGGAGACAATCTGGATATTATCGTTAATAGCTATCATCATCAGGTATATAAATGTACGGATAATTTCATGATTTCTCTTTAGCCTCGATCAATTTTATCGTTTCCACTTACATTTTTTTCTCTGATTTCCTTCCAGGGGATAAAGTGACTGGCAGAGAGATTTAAAGCGATGGGGTATGCCCCGGATGGTTTAGTCGAAGCATTTTATGATCCAAATACGTACAATCAAGAGAAAGGAAAATTCCTGATGGGCCTGTAGTTCCACCCAGAACGCATGCGTCGTATCAGGATCAACATGATACCGAGATTTTTTCTGAATCCGTGTTTGACCACCCGGGATGCCCTAGGGTTTATCAGGTAATTAATTATCAGTGTTTCATCACGGATTCAGAAAGTGCATTTATAAATTTTGGCTTGTTTCTAAATACTTAATTGGTCGTATATTTTCAGGAATTTATAAAGGCTGTGGTTGCGTATCAGAAAATCACGCTGGTGGCCGGCAGCGAAGAACGTAAAGTGGTGAAACTAGATGGTGAAATGGAAAAGCAAAAGAAAAGAATTGTAAGGAGCATTGGATGATTTGGCGGATTGGATCACAGGTGTTGGGGATAAAGATGACATCCTCGGCCACGTGAACAAAATGAAGCTTTCGAGTAATGAATGTAATTACACGTCGCTGTGAATTTGTAGATCTCATGAACGAACTGTCGATTCACTGTTTGTTTTTAATAAATGTTTTTTTACAAAAGGATGTATCTATCGAGCTGTTTGGACAATTGTGCAACAAATACAGTGGATTATTTACACATTCTTAATACAAGCGTGTGACGTGTGACAGTTACATGTAAGTCTTTTTCAATTTAGATATTTAGGCTTATTATTGCACTTAAATCTGATTTTCTGTTCTCTGAATTCCGAGATTGATTTTAATTTATTTAGTTGGGTAAAGCTTGTTGCTTTACCGATACTTTACTTAAATATATTCGGAAATTGGAATGTAGGAAATGGTTGACATGCTCATTTGATGACTAGGAATAAGCAAACTTACAAGAGTGGTATGCATTAGTAATAGGTATATTCATATCATGAGATTTCGTGGCTCGTGAATATTTGGCCCTGGTTAAACTCTTCAACTACACGAAAGAAAAAAGCCCAAGCACAGCATGACGATGATAGCAGCACGGGATATCAGGTTCTCTATTTTCATTTTTTAATGGATAGCCGGAATTTCTTTCAAGGTACTGCCAAAATATCCTAAATTTATTACAGATTTACGAGCACACTTTAATAGTGTAAGGAATGTATATCTCAGGTTGAAATATGGTTGGATCATTGTAGTTCAAGAAGAATCTATTATTACCTTTGATCATAATGAAGTGGAAGATGCAATAGTTACCCTGATCAAACAGGGATTGATTTGTAAGTTTGTGGATCGGGCTCACGTGAGCATGATTTGCGGTCTTGGGTTACAGAATATTCAAAAATAAAATGAAAAGTAGATATTTTTAATGGATCAAGAAGCTTCTTCATTATTGTCTTCACTTCTCAAGAAGACTAATCTCAAGTATCCAAACATAGGGCTTAGTTCTTTGGTAAATCAGGGTTATTCATGACACCATAGAATCTCTGCTTTGATTTCAAAAAAGATAATCTATAAGTTATATCACCATGGGTAAAGGCTATTTAACCTCCCATATATTATTTTGTGGACTCCACGCTTAATTGGATTAGTTATTCCCTTGGAGAAATGATGTGCATTCCAACCTAAAACTTGCAAAAAACATACTATTTATGCTAAGATTTGTGTTCAAATGAATGTGAGTAAACACATTCCTAAAATGGTTTGGTAAAAATCTCTATAAGGAGACATTTTTGAGAAAATGATTGACTTAAAAACTCTTCCTTTTCAACACTCGATGTGCCATGTCTATGGACATCTGGTTCATATTTACCCTACAAGAGTAATACTTGAAAAGAATATTAAAAAGATGATTTTCAAGTAGTTGGAAAGAAAAGGGGGAAAGGCCTTGAATTAGAGGAAAATACCCTTTTGTAGTTTAAGGTACCAAATATGATAATGAAGAGGTAATGGCTTTGTCAAAATCTATGAAAGGCACCAAAGACAATGAAGATCACGGGATAATTATTACTTTCATGTCTATAAAAGAGAATATTCAATCTAGTTCAAGTGAGCATTAGGGGGATGTCAAAAAGAGTTTTTATTCATTATGGTGTAATGTTGAAGAGTTTCACATTGTCTCTTTAATAGTGAGAGAGTGTAAAATATTTGTAGGAATAATCCCACCTTGCGTTCTTGAAGAAATATTTGATATTTTTTCTATTTGTATTTCGTGTTTACTTTTTATTGCTCTGGGTTCTTGTGTTTTGCTAAAAGAATTTGTTGTTGACCCAATTTCTCCCTCTAGGATGGACTTTGGGTCATATGTTTCCACTAGTCACCTTACTATTGTAAGCATTGAATATTATTACTTATGAGTAATAATAATCATACAGATGAGTTCCAGTAGTAAATTTATAAGAATATTTTAATCATACTCAATTTATTTTAAGGTTTAAAAAATATGACACAACAAATATTATTTTATATAATGAAGAAAAACACATCTAATAAACTAAAATTAGAGAAGTCATTACAAGACCAATCTATCACTTAGAACATCTTTTGGGAAAAAAAAATCATTGAATATGATATTCAAAGCCTCCAGGACCAAGTATAGAGGGTTGATCATGATAGAAACTCACTCCACATGGAAAAGAACTAAGTGCAAAACTAAACTATATTCTTGCTAAAGATAAGATCCACTAAAAACATAAAATATAGAGGGTGTTAGCTTAAGGAAGGAGACTATAACCCAAAATATATCACTAATCTAACATAATCTACTCTAGGAGAACATAATTATAACATGTTCTGTAAACAAAAAACTTGTAATGGTCTTTATACTGAAGCTTTGGATGTGATGTAGTCTATTTCTTCAAAACCTTCCTTAAGGATTCCTCCCTTAATTTTTCTCTGAAGAAATAGGAATTTGTCAATCTTATTCCAAAAATTATCGATGATAATAAGAATGTTGATTTAGTGAGACTGTTCATAGAAGATGAAATTTAGTTTATGCTTTAGATCATGGATAATGGCAAAACCTTGATCCTTGATGGACTCCAAACTTATTCAAATTATTTTGGGAAATTATGAAAAAGGATATTATCAAAGTTTTCCATAAATTCAGATCCTCAAGAAAAATTTAAAAGGGTTTTAATTGCACTTTTATAGCTCTAATCTCCAAGAAAGCTAACATGGATTTCTTCAACAATATCAGACCAATATCCCTTTGTAACACCATCTATAAGATTATTTCAAAAGTCTTGGCTAATCATATCTAAATCCTCCTTCCCTATCTTCTTTTAGAACAACAAAGAAGTTTTGTTCAAAAAGACAAATCTTAGATGGTGTTGTTATTTTGCATGAGTTAGCTCACTAAGATAAATTGAAGAAGGAAATAACTATGATGATATTAACAAATCAATTGATAGGGTAAATTATAACTTTATTTTCAAAATCCTTGAGAATTTTGGGCTCTCATAGGCATGGAATGATTGGATTAAATATTACATCTCAACTACAAAGTTTTTAGTACTTGTTAACGAAGCCCCCACTAGTTTTTCAATGCTTTAATACATGTCTCATAGGGAGATCATATCTCACACCACCTCTTCATCATCATGGAAAAGGCCCTGGGTAGAGCCTTCTTAAAGGAAAATTATTTAAAGATCATCTACGTATTCAACATTACTCATAATATTAAATTCCCTCATTGACACTTTATGGATGATATAATTCTTGGAAACTCTACTCATATTTAACAGGCTAGAATGTTGAATAAAATATTTGATTGATATCAACATGATTCAGACTAGGAGGTTAATCTCTTGACATCAATTATTTTCTTCCTCCATACTTCACTTCACAGATAAAACAAAATTAAGCAAATTCTTTGTTTCTTTTTTTATTTTCTTCCAAACAAATACTTGGGGATCCCATTATTTGATGGTTGGTAAAAAAAAAGAGTTTTGTGACAATATGACCACTAATTTCTAGAATAAACTGGCTTCTTGGAAAGACAAATGGTTTTTAACATGATGTCAGTCTTGGAAGCTCCATCTAGTGTTAAATTCAAATTATGTAAAATTATGAGAATAAATATGTGGAATGGTCTTTTTGAATTTAAAAAATATATTTTAATGAAATGGGAAAAGATATGCTTTCCTAATCAAAAGGATGAGGTGGAATCATAATTTCTTTCATGAGGAATGAAGCTCTAGGAGAAAAAATTATTAGGAGAATCCATCAGGATAAAGATTAAACTTGAAGTAAATTGATCCAAAGAAATTATTTTGATAACATAGAAGATTCTTCCTATGCTTTTACTACATATCATTGGATGTATGGGTCTCATATTTTTAAATTTAATCTTAAATGTAGAAATCATACCTCTAACTACCTTTGTTGGGATATAAAAATTGTAGTTTTTTTAGATTATAGAAGGATGCTTGGTCTAGTGTAGGTCCTCTCTGCAATCATCATTTATTTAGAATTTTAAAAGAGTATTTTTATAACATGTACAGTCCCATAGTTTGTAATTACTATGTTGAAAACAAAGTTATGGGGGCCTCAAAGAATATGGAAAGATCAAAACATTTTTTCAGTCAACCATCCTTCCCATCTTATGATTTCTTTCAACCTTTGCCTAAACTATCACCATATCAGTTGCTCAGATGAGATTGATGACATAAAATTGAATGGAGATTCTTAAAGTAATTTTTTGGTAAAGTAAGGGTATAACATAATATTTTCTGATGTTAATTTACTATTATGACATGTGGTGAAGTTATGGGCCTATCATGGACTTACTAAAGCTAGCATAGATTTGTGGTTTATTATGAAGAGTAAATACACTTTTTGGGACAAACTAAAAATGATTGGATTTTAGAGGCCCTCTTGGTGTATTTTCAGTAATAATATTTAAGAAACACCAAACAACATCCTCTTTCAATGTAATTTATCCTAGAGAATCTAGCCTGGTTATTTAAGATAATCAACAAAATTTATTTGGAAACAAGTTCTATTTAGTAACTTCTGATAAAATGGAAAAATGAGGGATATGATCAAATGAAAATTATTTGGTTAATGCCCTGATATCTAATCATTTGGATCTTTTGTAAATTAATAAATAATAGAGTATTCAGGAACCTATCCCTCTTTGAATAAATCCTTTCCTTTAAAATTGAAGAACTCCTTCAAGAAGTTATTATGGTTAGAGTTTTGCCTCTTAAAAATAAAATCACTAGAAACTAGTCTCATTTTATCTTAAAATGGAATTTGTGTAAAAAAAACTTCAACCTCCCTTCTCAAATCAACAAAAGCTTAAAGTCTTCATAGAATCCCCTGAGTAAAAACTATGTCAAGACAGGTTTTGATGGGCATCTAAAGTCAACCTTATTATTTTTAGAGGTGGATACATATTCAAAGATAATCTGGGATAAGTGTTATCTTGTTATGCCTTTAGATTTCACAGTCTTCAAATAATTTGACTAAAGCACTAGCTCTTCTAAAATTAACCCCATTATGATTGGAGATTGGGGCATTTTCAAAGATAATATGGGACAAGTTCTATCTTGTTATGCCTTTAACATTCCATGGTCTTCAAATAATCTGGCTAAAGAACTAGCTCTTATAAGAGGTTTGATAATTTCTATTGAATTTAATTTTAGGGAAACAAATTTGGAAGTGGATTTTATATTGATTATAAATGTTATTAAAGAAAAAATAAATTATCAATGTTATCTCAATTCAATAATTCATGAATTTCTCCATGTCATTCCTTTTTTCAAGGATATTTATTTCTCTCATAACTATCGTCAGACTAACTTTCCAATAAATTTATTATCTAACTATGGAGTTATTAATCTTATTTCTAATGAAAATTTTCACTATCAAGGTCCCCATCATTTAAAAGAGTGCAAATATTTTATTAGAAAATATTAGACACACTTACAACTTCCCATTTGATTTTTTAAATTTTCCTCCCTATTTTCGCTACTTTGATCGATGGTGTTTAAGAAGATTCATGAATCCATGGATTATGTTATGGTTTCAAAATTTGTCAAAGTATTTATAATTTTGTCTTGGATTGGTGCTTGGAGAATGTTCTGGTAGTTGAATACCAAGGCTTCTAGTGGTGTTATTTTCTTGTTTTCCATGAGTTGTTCCATGCTGGAGCTTCCATCGTAAAACCTTGGACTTCTTTGGGATGTAATTTATGTTATTTTTTATTGTTATTCCTCAATAATTATATGGGATTATTTTCTTTGATTTTATCTCTTGTTGGTGGCTAGTTGGATTTTTATTTTTATTTTTATTTATTTATTTATTTTTTTTTTAGGGGGGGGCTTTGTTCTCATCTCCTTCTACTTTTTTGGAGACTTGTTTCAAATTTTTTGGATAGATCTACATGTTAGATCCTTTTGTACAATATGGTAATGTCATCATTACCCTTATTATTCTATTTCAAAAAATTAACCATTTACAATATAGTAATACACTATCAAGTTTTTTTCCCCTATTTTATGTCGAAGTATATATAAGCACATCAATAAATAAACCATGGGTACCCAAAAAAAATTAATAATATACAACACATTTCTAGTAATATCTTACTTATTGAATAATTTTTTTAGGGGCCACATGACTATACCTTCAATAGCTAAGTATTTTTATACCCATTGATTTTCTATACCATTAAAATATATCAGTACTCATAGGTTTTATTAATAAATCAATAATGTTCTCACCTGTGTCCACCTTATCCAATAATATCTTTCTTTCCTCCACCATTTTCCTTAAAAAAATAAGATTATACATCAATGTGTTTCATTATAGATTCATACTTAGGGTTCTTTGCTAGATAAATTACACTTTTAGATGACCAAAATTTATCCTTATAAATTTTTGAAAAAACATAATAGTGCAAATTAGATTTTCAATCCAAATAACTTCCTTACTTTCCTAAGTAGCTATGATGGGATGAATGAGATGATGGAGATGATAGGACAAGAAAAATGGAATGGAAAGAGAGGATGATGGGATGGAAAGAGATATGAGGATGGGTTTCCCCCAATTATATGAGGTTGAGATGTCTTTAGATAAAAGCCAATCACGATTGATTCCAAAAACTATTTTTCATCACTATGCTTATTCAAGGCACCAGAGAGCTAGTTTTCACCATTAGACAAAGGATCTCTATTTTTTTATAAATAAGACAATGTATAATCATGTGAAAATAGGGACATAATTTAGGTATAAAACCTTTTTAGGTGCATAATGTTATGAAGTTGTCCGATTCCTGACCATCTTGAGTACCCAGTTTATATTCTCCTAAACCAAATTTAGAGACAACAAAATAGGGTCCAAACCAATTAGGCTAGAAATTTACCTTCTTTTCATGATCAACATTTGTATTTATTTGATTCTTTTTAAGGATAAAATTTCTAATTTAAAATTATTTTGGCCAATATTTTTGTTGTATTGGTTGTGTAGCCTATTTTGATATAGATTTAGATGATTAAGGGAATGAAAACACTTTTCATCTAAGAGTTTTAGGTCCTAAAGTCAAGCAACGTTATATGATTATTCATTTATGAAGCCTTATAGTGGTATATGTAAATAGGTTAGTTTGACCTCGAATGTCAAGATGGCATCATAACCAGAGACCAATGAATAGGGAATATCACTAGTTGGAGTACAAATGCTTATTCAATAATCCCATAAAATAAAATATAAATGAAGATGGCAATCATGGCCATCATCATTTAATGTTTTCTTAATGATTTTGATAATGGTTTTATTATTTACCTTTCTTGGATGACACCTTGGGGGCAATATGGTGCGAACCAATTGTATTGGAAGTGGAAATTCTTTCATAAGGCCTTGACATCTTAATTCTTGAATGATTTTCTTTTATCACAAATAATGACATAGTGGATACCATTAAGAAAAATGATATGATTAAGGATGAATATAAAAATCTACTTACCAATGACATAAGTGAGTGGCATAGCTTTCACCCATTTGGTGAAGTGCTTAATTGCCATAATGGTGTGATTATGACCATTTGATGAGGATGGGAACTAATCTTGCCAATGAGATCAAATTCCTAGCTAGAAAAAGGCCATTGAATGGTTATTGGCTATAGTTCCTATGATGGATCATGAATTAGGTATCCATATTTCTAATGTGCCCCACATTTTATGACATATTATTTTCTAGTGCCATGATCCATGGTAGGAAAATAACACTTGACTCAGAGGAAATTCTTGGCTAGGATGATCCCACTAGTACGTGCCCCATAGATGTCATCATGAACCTGCTTCATTACTAATTGGGCCTCATTCAAATTTTAAAAATCTCAATAGGGTTTTGTCATATCCTTGCCTGTAGAGTGTGATTCTAAGAATGGTGAAATGAGAGGCTTTTTAAATGAAGTTTTTTATGGTGTTAGTTAAGGTTGGGGGAAATATATTATCATGAAGGTAATTATAGATATATTGATACCATGGGGAATTTATAACAATGATGTCATAAACATGTTCTAATTCATGAGATTGATGTGTTGGAATTAAAAAAATTTCAACCATGAAATGATGTTGGTATGTGTCTTGAGACATCTCAAGTAGAGAAGGAATGGTAGCCATTGCATCCATAGAATTTTTAATTGCCTTTGGAACTTTCTCAAATGTGATTTGTTAAAACTATGCTTTAAGACTGGAAACCATGTGTTTATAAGGGAGAAACTTGTGATTATTTTTTTCAAAATTTTTATTGACTTTTTTGATTATAAGTTGAGAGTCACCATAGACTTAGAGATGTTGGATATTCCATCAATGAGAAAGTTGAAGCTTAGTAGATAAATTCCTCATACTCTGAGATGTTGTTTATTTAAAAGAAGGAGATTTTATAGGACTTTGTAATGAGATCACCTTGAGGCATGATAAGAAGTATGCTAGATCTTGAGCCACAAGTAATGAAGGAAATTTCAAAATAGAACTTTCACATGTGTCACAAATTAGTTTCTAGGATGAATTCATCAAGAAATCCTATATCCAATGGTTACTTATCATATAAAAGGGCTTTTTCCAATTGATCTATCAAAACTTGTCCTTTAATTGCTTTCTGATGGATATACTCATTGCCAAACTCACTAAAAGCCATGACCCATTTAGATATTTATCCTATAAGGTCTAATTTTGATAGTAGATACTTTAGATGATATATTTTAGAAATTAATTTATATCAATTATTTAGTATGTAATACCAGAGTTTCTAGGACATAAAAACAACTGCTAAACATGCTTTTTCAATTGGGGTATAGTTAAGTTCATATGATACTAATGTTATTTGAAGGTAATATATGGCTCATTCATATCCATGCTCATCATGTTGAGCCATGAGTGATCCTAAGGCACATTGGGTTGCTAATATATAAAAAATAAATGATTTTGTTAGCTTTGGCAGTGTTAAGACTAGAGGATGTAAAATATATTGATTCAAATCATCAAAAACTTTTTGACATTATAGACTCCATTGAAATTCAACCCATTTATTTAGAAAATGCATGAATGGTTGAAATTTATCTACCAGTTGTGATATGAAGCACTAGATGGATTGAAGCTTTCCTTGGAGACTTCAAAGTTGAGATTTTACAACAAAAAAAACATCTCATCAATGGCTTTAACTTTGGCTAGATCGATATAAATTATTCACTACGAAATTATGAATCCAATAAAACTTTGGATGTGACAACAAAGTCACACTTTTTGGGATTTAACCATGAATTTGTATTATTTTAGTCTCTAAAAAATTCTCTTGAGAACTACAGGATGTTAAACCATCATTTTTAACTTGCCCAAAATGTCATAGATAAAATCAATAATGATGTCATGCCTCATGTCATGGAATATTATAGTCATGGCTCATTGATATGTTGCACTTGTGTTCTTTAGTCTGAAGGGCTTGACTTGATAAAATAAATTTCCCCTCATAGTGGTAATAGATATCAATTGGCAATCCTTTCATGCAATAGGGATTTAATTACATCTTGAATTTCCATCCATGAGTGACATAATTTCATATCCAATCATCAAGATGAATATCATATAAATGTTTGGTAGAGGGAAGTCATATTTTAAACATCCCTTATTGATTCCCTTAAAATTGGTACAGACGTGGATACCACCTTATTTTTTATTGATAAGTATATTTTTTGAGATCCAATCAACATAATCAATGGGAAGAAATTTCCCGCATCTAGGATTTTTTATATCTCTTCTTTGACCAAGAGTGCCACATTGGAGATATTTTTTTAAAGTTTCTAATAAATGTACCTAGTATCTATATGAACAACTAGGTGATGCACAACCAAATATAGATCCAATCCTAACATGTCCATATAGGACCAGGGAAAGATGTTGATAAATTATTTGATAAGAGCAGTTAGGATCTCTCATTATTTGTAAGTGAGGGTGGACCCAAGCTTAATAATCATAGGTTTGTATTTTAATCTAATGTAAACATCAATTACTTTTTCAACTAGTTATGGTGATTGAGTCTACATATATGTTAGATGAGGAGTAATATGATACTTTTCACACATCTGCATGATATCTGTAAATTTTGTAAACAAATTATCAAACACCTTCTATTTTTTCAAACTAAGATAATGGTTTGATTTGGGGTATTTCATTGTTATAGACTAAGATAATCTATTTATGGTTTGATTAGGGGTTGATTTGATGGTTTAGTGTCGTGCATATAGGATAAGCATAATGCCCCATTTATGGCACCTCAGATATGTTTCACCCCATACACATATTTATTTTTATTTTTTCATTTTAATTATTTTCATCCACTATCACCATGGAGAGGTCTTCACTAGGGGACTCTATTTGTTGATTATTTTTACTTTCTTGATTATCTTTCGATTTTTCCAAGTTTTTTTGTCTAGGGAATTTGCTTATTCCCCAAAGTAGAAAATCACATCCAAATTAATTTAAAACCCATTCTTGTGGTCTCTAAATATTAAATGGTCTCTTATGCCCATGAACTTTTTGATGGAATTATCATTATGAAAGATAACAAAAGATGGTTCTTCCTGCCAGTCCCAATCAACAAGGTCAAGCTAGTAGGGGTCAAGGTTGATGGTTTAGATGGATGTGTTAGTGAAGAGGTTTGTGGTATAAATATATTCATAGAGACTATGAAGGAACCCTATTTCAACTTTGTCAGATAAAGAATCCTCAAAAACTAAAAAGTGTTAAAGGTGACATCATAGGGATCACCACCTAGTGATTTGTATCATAATTTGTGATATAGGTGATGTTATTTAATAAAGATAAGCTCTAGATTTACTTACTCATGGATTCCTAGTCTTTTCATTTACAATTAATATTTTCAAACATTTGATTGGCCTTTAGATACTCTAGATGTTGGAAACATGTTGTGAGGATTTCTTCAGATTGCCAAGAGTCATATGATCACTCAATCTATTATTCTAATAGGAGGCTATATTTAGGAAATATTGTCTTACCAAACTGATGAGATGTTAACCTAACTACCTTTATGTTGGGATGCCTATAACTTTATGGTAACATATGTATTTTTACAACATTGAAGGTGTGGTATTCTTACTTTCCACATCCTTTGGAGATGATTTTAATGTAGGAAGATAGAAGTGGAAAATAAATCATTTGGATGGATGTAAGAATGGGACTCATTATTGATAAGAGGAGCACTCTCAGTACTAGGCTAATAAATGGCACCTTGATAGTGTCCATCCAACACTTGAAAATATTGAAAGGTTTATAGATTACCAGGGATTATGACTTCCATTCCAAAAAGAGGGAATTTAATACATTGATGAAGGATTGAGGGAATATGATTTATTTTGAGTATCCAAGGATGACCCAAAAGGATTTTGTAGGTTTATTGTAATTTTGTAGATAGTGTAAACTAATTGTCATTCATTATCATCATAATATTTTATTATGATGATATGTGCTCCTAACATGGAATATAAATATCCTAGAATATTAATTAGATTGATGTTGTATATTTTGACTACAGACCCACCATATACAAAATTTTCTTAATTTTGTGATTGGAAATGAAGACATTGATGTACAAGGGTCTATTTTTATTGCTTCCAAGAGGATACATGTCTTGAGGATCAAAGGTAATATGTTATAATGATGAGGGATATCCCATAAGGGCTTAGAATCCATTGGGCTCAATGTCTTTCAAAAATTTTAACTCCTGGTGTTTTTTTTATGAATGTCATAATGGAAAGAAGATGATTTGATAATATCCATAATAAAATTTTTAGACAGAGTCTCCTCATGTTTTTGGTTGATTTAATTCTTACCTTTAGGAGTAGTCAAAGGAGGTATTAGTAAATTGACATTTGCGGGTGCCCTTTGAGCAGAGATTTTGGAAGTGCCCCAATATACTGATTTTTCCATGGCATGTGGTAGAAACACAGTCAGATGATGGTCATTTGATATTAATAACATGATAATTTTGGACTTGAGGGTGTTTAGGAGACTTGGACCTTACCTTGATGGTGGTTAATTTATATTAAAAGTTATCAATGTGGATAAAAACTGAATCATAATGGTGATGGGTCTCCGTATAGTCCACATGATTGGAATGAGAGATTTGATCTTGGTCTTAACATGTATTTTTATATTTTTGGTCATGCTTTTGGATGGATCATGGTATATTCCAAGATTTTGATTCTCACAAGAAGACTACTCTCCTTAAACCCTAATTTATCCACGGTCGATCAAATCGTAGATATAATTTTGAAGTTGTATGTGCCTTTAGGTGTCATGAACATTGAATTGGTGATAGTCATAATATTAATCTTCCATATATCATCTTGGTTTTGGTTTAATTTCATCAATGTGTTTTATTTTAGGAATAATAATCATTTTAGTGGCTATATACTTCTTTAGGAAACTCTCTATAGGTTCACCAAGATTAGTGTATGCTCACTTCCTAGATTTTGTCTTTAGATTGCCTCTAGGTATATTTATGTTAGACTCACCTTCTAATTTATAAGGATTAGAGCCTTATATGGTTTAGACATGTTTTTCATCTAAAATTCCATCAACAACTACATTTTTGTTGAGGTATTATTTTTAATTTAATTTTGATTACTCCCTTGGAAATGAGGGCTTTATCAAATTTAAACCCTTTTCAACAATCTCATTAAAGTTATTGACACAATGTAATTGTAAATAGAGAGATAGTTCATGATTCAAGTTGGCAATGAAAATAGTGGTTAGTTTTTTCTCAGGATCAAGCATGTGTATATGGTTAATATAATATTTATAATAATTATAATAAAATTTATCCATTTATTTATTTGGTAAGTTCATGAATGACTCCAAAGTTAGTACTCCAAGACTATGAGGGAATAATTGGAGAATATAATAATTACCATAGGAGACATATTTATAGGATATGAAAAATTAATTGGCATGGTCCCTTGGAACCCCTTGTATTTGTCATATTTAGGTGGTTCAAAACGAGAAGGGAATGGAGCATGTAACATGTCCTCATCAACTAGATACGAGCATAAGTATTAAAATACATATATAGATATGTGAACCTAATTATATCCCTTGCATATAATCCTTCATAGCTTTTCATTCTTGGGAAAACATGGGGTCAAAAATTAGGATTGATGATGATAAATGATTATCAGGGTTGTCTTGATTTTGACTTGTGAGAGGTAACATAGTTTAGGATGACCTCTTGATAGTTTGAAGTTTATTAGCATTTGGATCTATATTAGATTATATGGAGGCTAGTTCTTTCCTAATTTTATTTAGATAATCAAGTAAGGCCTATTTAAGGTCTCAATCATCTTGGTATTCTAATGTGGACTTCCCTTTATCATGTTTGATGTGGTTAATTTTGAAAGAATTAGGCTTAGATTCTTTCTCTTCTTATTATTGTTCTTCAAAATAATAGTGTCTAGGTGTATGACTTTATCATTCAGAGCATCAAATAATATATCTTATGTTTTTATGGCTAAATTTGGGAGGAATTCTAGGTCTTACCTGGTAAATATCCATCGTGGCTATAACTTTTAACTATAGACCTGCTCATTACCAAAAGGCTCACATTCACTATCTCTTTGTGCCTAAATTACTTATCTCTTAGTCTAACCATTATTATTTTAATGATCAAGACTTCTATAATATGTAAAAATACTTAAACTTGATTATTATCCTTCCCTACCAATTTTGGACCTGTACCTATTTTCTAGCTTTTGGGACACTTATGTCATAAAAAACACCTAAATTAATGTAAGTTTCCACCTTTTATATAAATCATCTAATTCCAAAAATTCATCTAATTTGGAAATGAAACATATCCTACAACTCAACCCAAGTGTTTTTGTATGAGATATTTTCAAAAGGTATCAGTATTAATGCAATATCAAGCCTCTTTTATTCTTCACATAGAAATCACATACAACTCACAAAGATACCTACCAATCAACACTCGATAAAGATTTATGGTGAATAAACCTAAAGTATAAATCCCTATTTCCATATCAATCATAGAAGTAGTATTTATACATATCTAAAGGATTCAATGAGTAGCCCATCAACCCTATTTGCCAGGTCAAAAACTAGATCACTACAAGTCTATTATTATCACATAGTGCATTATTTTACACACACAAGGAAACATGTAGGGGAGAACTACATAATGTTTTGGCCCTCTTCAGAGTATTGGCTATGTAAGTAGTTCCCTTTGACATAGGGGTCCTTCGGGAAACTCAACATCATGAGCTCATTAATCCATTCTTCCCATAGTAACTCTAAGAATGAGGAAGTTATAGTTTGATCATTTGAAAAATAGTGATAACTTGTGTGCATGATCTGAAGATATCATAAGAAAGGTGAAAAAAACTATAAGGATCTAGTTGGTTGTATTCATATCCAGTCAATATTATTTATATTATACTTGTATCATAGTCAAACATCTGCATGAACATAATTATCTAGATCTAAGGCAAACATCTATGGCCATAGAAATAATATTATTAGAATCTAATGAATAATCAAGGATCACCTTCTAGTCCACTTCCAACCTATTCTAGGTTAGACTTGCATGAGCATAGTAAACCAAGTATCATTGTTATTTATTTCAATATCTATCAATGGTTTTATTTTAATAATTTATAAATCTTGGTTACATGACTTCATAATATTATTTATTTGAGTTTCTATTAATTATCCTGATCATTAGGTTAGTTCACCATTCTTCTGTAAAATCTAATCTAATACCCCTTAAACCTAGATATCATATAATATATAAATTTAGGGTTAAACAAGACCTCAATTTGAATTTACCAATTTTTAATGCTAACAATCATATGCCATTTTATTTCAAACTTCCCTATCACCACCAAATCATTTAGGGAGATAAACTCCTTATAAAAATTTGGCCTAGAGATAAATTCACTTCAATAGATATCAAAGAAGGGAAGTTAAGAGACAAGCTTGGATCCTTTCTTAATTACTTTGTATTACCCTATTATAATATATTCTCCCATGTATTCATCCAAATGAAATCCTCATGATCTCTACCTTTTGCCATCCACCCTATTTCAACATTTACACTAGCCTTTCTCGGAGACTTTTATGATTAGAAATTGGAAACACATCCAACATATTCTCTCCTTGTTTTGCCTTGCTCTTGGAAAATACCTCAATCCCCATAAATATATAATTACATCCTAATTAACTAGACTCCTTAGTGATGAATCCCTAACTTCGTAAAACTACTTAGTTGGTACCATCCTATTATCAGTTTTGGAGTGCCTGATTAAATAGACATTATTCCACCCAAAATTAAATTTTTTACCTTTCTCCTCATCAGTGAGTTAATATATTTACATATTTAAAATAAGGTTAGTGAAATAATTCAAGGCCAAAAATAGCATCATCAAGCTTGATTCTTAGTCTATCCCTAATCTCCCAGGATAACTTCACAAAAAAATTCCCAATAGTTGATACTATGTACCCTTACAATTAAAAAACAAACCAAAGGTATTAAATGGATTTTTACCTAGGATAATACCTAATATTTATGATATGACATTGATGAACATATGTTATCATTTTCCCCTAGCCTATTATCCACTAGCTTGTCAAGAATCCAGAGTGTGCTGAACCCTGTCAAGAATCTAGTGTTTCATTAAAGAACCAAACACATTGAGGTCCAATGCCACTATATTAGAGAACAAGTCTTGAACCACCACATTCAACACTATTACTACCCAAAAAAGTTATAGATTATAGATATATTCACCAAGTCACTTGACAAGGTGAAATTTGGTCTATTTCGGGGGTACATTTGTAAAAATAATGTAATAAAGGTGGAATGTTAGTGTAGTCATTTATCCATTACACTATTTTGTTTATTTTTTGTTATTATTTATTTTATATGATTGGTCAGCATTGCGATTAGGTAGTTACAATTATGTAACTGATTTTACACTCTATTTATTCACCTATTGTCAATGAATAAAATCATCAAAGCATTAAATTTTTCTTTTAGAAGACAATATTTAAGTTGACATCGATAAAAATTTAATATTTTAATCTAAAACATGTGATCCAATACAACTACTCATCTCAAAAAATGCAACTAAATATGACAACTATTTAGTAGACATGGATTTTGTTATTGATAGGGCTTCCTCTTTTCTCTTCTCATTAATATTAACCCTTTTCATATAAAAATTTGAGATTTAAATAGTATTCACCATTTTATTTAGACTTTTCTCTTCATCTCTATATAGACCTCTCATACTTAGTGTCCCATTCATATGTTATAAAGTACAAACATAACATTAAAAAAATAATTAATAGGAGGATTATATTGTTGATACAGATTAAAAAGGTAAAATGGGACCTTAACCCATGGTATGAAAGGATCTCAAAATCAAATCAATCTAATAAATTCAAAATATTTCCCCAAGAGAATGGAAGGAAATGGGCAGAAGCCTCAAAATTCTAAACAACTACAAAACTAGTTAGTTAAATAGAAGAAAGAAGAAAAATAATAGAAAACCAAAAGCTTCACAAAGAAAACTATAAAACACTAAAAAAATCACATCCCAAAGTTGCTCTCCACCTACCAAAATGTTCTCTAATCACAAAACCAAGACTACTATTAAATAAACCTCAATGCCATTAGAGCCCATGATAGACTGCATAGCTTATCAAATATCCTTAAACACAATTGATTAATGTACCCAAAATAGGGATGAAAACCTTCATTTATTTATAAGTTATTCAACCCAAATCCACAACCAAGGCTACTCAATCTCCTCAAACCCACTAAAAGCACCCCCATAATAAAAAAGGAAAATATTTCCAAAATCCAAAGAACCACAAAAATACTTTAATAAGGGACCAAAGACTACAAAAAACTCTCCAAAAATCATATTTCCTATTTTATCAACAATAGTTTGAAGAAGCAGAGCCAAAAGAATCCAAAAACAAAAAAGCTTCAAATTAGAAATTGTGAGTAGGTCAAGTATTTTCTAATTAATTATCTGCATTCTTCTCAAGTAGTGGGACATTCAAAATTCTAATATTAATTATGAATAAGGTGAAGAGATCCAAACTTACCCAATAAATCCACTAAAGAGTTAGTCTCATGATAGATATGGGAGAAATAAATATCATGAAAATAATTAATGCCATGGAGAATATCTTGAATGATTGAATAAAGTTTCCATTATTTAGTCCTTATCAATTTAACATCATTTATAATCAAGATAGAGTCATCTCCCATAAATAATTTCTTAAAAAAAGTGCATGATTAATAAACTTAAGAAAGAGAAGGTTAAGTGAGACTATTGCAATAAAAATGGGCATGATGAACACAACTACAGGAAGAAGCAAATTGATCGGCTAACTAATATTCTTGAAAAGAAAAACATAGGTGTTCCTGAGTACATCAAGTAGAATTCATCAACTCAAGATTATTATAAGGCAAAAGGTAAAGGTAAAGAGAAATAAAAAGGTAAAGCTCTTATAGTAGTTTCATCTCCAACATATTCATGGGTTATTGTCTCGGTTACTTCCTACCACATGGGTTATTCATAGGTTAAGTTTTCTTACTTAGAGCCTTATAATATGTCTTCAATCACTTTGGGTGATGACACTTATGTATCATTTATAGGGAGAGGGTCTATTGAAATATATGAAGTAACATTTAAAAATGTTCTAAGTTTTCCATCACTTTCAATTAATCTCCTATCAATGTACCAAACCACTCATTTTAGTAAGGACATGAGGGTAGAGTTTTCACCAAATTAAGTCATAATCAGAGAGTTTCATAATGATTTTATAGTGCTAGTGGGTAGGTTAAATCATCGAGCTAGGTTATATACCTTATCACATTTTGCACTTCATTCTTATTTGACTACATTGTTGACTTATTCTGATGGTTTTAGCAAACTTTGGCATAAGAGTTTTCGCCATGTCAAGTACTTCTACCTAAAACCACTCAATAAAAATGACATGGTCATAGGATTACCTTGAATCTATTTACATAAGGGTATTTATGAGGGATGCAACCTTGGGGAGAATCTTGAAGAAAAATTTGACAAAAGTAAATCTTAGAGGGATTCACAGGCATTGGAGTTAGTACATAGTGATGTATATGTGAATTTTACCAATCTATGTTTCAAAAGGCTAAGTATGGCATTACCTTAATTTTTTATTTATTGAGATACACATGGGTCCACTTCATTAGGCAAAAATCTAAAGTTTTTGACAAGTTTTGAGACTTCAAAGATCTTATAGAGAAATAATCTGAGAGATACATCAAGGTTCTTAGAAATGGTTATAGAAGTGGGTATGTTAACGATAGGTTTGATTAGTTTTACACAATAGATGTTATTTATTTGTAGTGGACAATTCCATATAATCCTAAACATTTAAAATTTACAGAATGTAAGAATAGGTCCTTGAAAGAGATGATGAATTGTATAACTCACTCTAAATCATTAGCACCTTAATATTAGGTCAAATCCATTAATTATGCCTAAGACATTTAGAATAGGGTTCTTGACAAATATTTTAAGACCCTCATGATATTCAAATGTAATTGTCCTTATATATAAGTTAGCGGATGACCCTCATGATAGTCATTGGTAGGTTACCAAGAGGATTTTAAGATATCTACGAGGCACTACTCATTTTGGATTACACTACACCAGGAGAAATAGTGATTCATATTGGGTAGGTTCTCTTAATGATAGGTATTCCACCTATGGAAATATATTATTTTATTTATTCACCTATTACTTTGTTGTGCAAGAAGTAATGGGCTATTGAATTTTCATCTATAGAGGCTAAGTATAAGGCAGTAGTTACAATGAGTTATCAGGTTCTTTGGCTTCATTAATTATTGATAGAGTTTGGATTCATTTAGGATTCACCCACTATACTTTGGTGTGACAACCAGAGTAAAATTCACATATCTCACAACATATTTGAGCATCAGTAGACTAAGCACATTGACGTACATATGCACTTCATTCATCAACACATTCAGGATGGCATTCTTAGCTTGGAGTACATTCTAACTTAGTATTAGGTTGTAGACATCTTCATGAAGCCTTTTGTATCATCTCATTTGCTTGAGTTATGTAGCATGCTTGTGGTTTTTTAAGTTATTTTATGGGGGTGTTCATGAGGACATCTTCCATCTTTTTTTCATGGATACATATTGTACATGAGTACCATATCAAGCCTAGTTGCTAGGATTTATTTTGTGGATATGCCACTATTTATTTTTTATCTTTTATTATCTCATAGTTTCAATTTTATGGGGTGGTGTTAGATAATGTATTTCATGTATTTTATCATGTTTTCTAGTGTATTATCTACATATTTTGTCTTATAGTGGGTTTGTCCTATATGATGATTTATCTCACATTTGTTAGTTTGGCTAGTTTATTATTTCACCTTGTCTATATAAGTAAGTGCTTACCTTTGTACTAACATATCATTATCTCATTATGGATAATAATTTAATCTATTTTTTTCTCATTTCATTTTTTTTAGCTACTTACAATGTTCTTTTTGTGAATTCTTCATATCTTAACTTTATGTAATGTTTTTACCATTCCTAACCCACCTAAACCCCAAAAAATTCATATCCTTCATAACCCTCCAATACCTCCTATTCCTCCTAACCCTCCAATCGTTGTTCACCCACAAAACCTTCCTATCCCTCTTGTAGTTACTCAAACCCCCCAAGGTAGTCAATAAGATTTATCAAGCTACATAGTAGAAAACAAACTTGAACTTCAAAATTTTACTAGGTTATTGAGGGATCCACATTCAAACAACCCCCACAAAATTTCCCTTGAAAACACACCATAGATATTAGTAGATAAATTTAATTCATTAACAGGTTAAATTATTTGGTGAGATGACTATAGACATAGATGTAAGACATACTATTCCAACAAACTTTTACCACTGTGAGAGATAAATACATGACCAAAGACAAAACTTATGCCCCATTCACTGATGGCAAGATTGGTGAGCTGCTTGATGTGATGGCCAAATAGATTCCAATCCATTAGTACACTCATGATTTATTTAAATAGAATTTTTGAGATTGATGGTGGAACATATTTGATCACCCACCTTGAAATAATAATGAGGTCCCATTGTATTTTTTGAGAAAATTTTATTGTGAGATTTTGCTAAATAAAATCCTAAATTACTTAGATTTATCAAATCTACAGGGTAGGGGAAAGGGTTCTACACAAGATAGGCTAGGTGCATATCATGCAGCTAATTATCTAGTGAGATCATGTGTTTATAAACCCCACCATACTAATATACTACCTTCTATAGTCAAGTAGTCTATAGACATTGATACCTTGAATGTGCTTAAGGTGCTTACGAGCCAAGTTTCTCATGATCCTCCTACAGAAGGTGGATTTGGTGAGGCTTTATACAATGTTTTTACCCAACGAGATCTATTATGAAAATCATGTGGTGCTACATGCACTAGACCTGATGAGGATGAGGAGGATTTCATGTAGTTCACTTATAATGGTTTTTTCATGGTCCTAAATGATATGAATATTTTTATGTTTTAGCCATCTACATTTCATTTGGTTACCTTGCCTACCACTTCCCAGGTATGTTTAATATTTAACTTATAAAAAAAAAGTTAGAGTTGTTAAATTTAATACATTTTTATAATTTAAAATGTAATTTTATGTATATGAACTATTTTTATGTTTCAATAGGTTTGTATGGTCCATATGAGCATGTGTGTTACTCATAGTGCACTTACAATTTATACCTATATAGCGGTAATTTATAATGATTAATTAATGTTTTTATTCATTTTATATGTTGTGTGTGTGTGTGTGTGTGTGTGTGTTTAAGTGACAGACAATCATATTTTCTATGTTCAGTTGATGACTTTAGAAAACATTCCACCATCTATTAGGGAGGGAACACATGTAGGTATTTCTACTATGACTTCATTTGCACAACAACTCTTAGAGGTACATGGTCTAGTAATATATTATGTAATGTTTAATTATAAATATTGATGCGTGTTTTGTAACTTTCCTCTATACTGGTTGAAATAGATGACTCTCAAAATATTTATCTATGTAAACTCCTCTAGAGACATATTCTAGTCTTGTCAAAATGATTATCAAGGGTAGCATGATACGGTTAGACAATTTAATTTGTAACTTTTCACATTATATCTCAATGATTTAGTTTATGAGATAATTATAAATTTTTATTTTGTATGTATATATACATTTGCATGGACCTATTCCTTCTATCATTAGAATCAAGTCACCGACTCATAGTAGTAATTTGTTTCATGCTCATGTTCGCCAATGTGAACCTATCATCGACCCTATTGAGTGTGATTTTAAAAATTTAACATGCTAATTTGTAAGTATCATGTTGCATCATGTATAATTTATAACAATATTTACATATCAATATTTATATCTATAGGCAAGTTTGTATCCAAAGAGGACTCAGTCAATCTACTCAAAGACCTTCAATTGCAAGAAACATATCCAAGGGAGAGGATTCAACAATCAAGGCAAAGAGATTGATGAATTTTGGTTATTAGGAGATCATTTCTTATGGAATTTTATTATATACCTAGATGTTTTGATGTATAGTTATTTGGTATGTTGTATATATGACTATATGGGATTGACCTTGGATATTTTATTGTGTTCGTGTTCTATATGGTTTTATGGATTTTATGCATATAATGTACACATATATTTTTCAACATCTCAATTTCTTAAACATCATAGTTTATTGAATTTTGTTAAAATGCATGTAAAATTTATGTATAATTATGTCAATATATTGTTCAATAATTAGTTCTGATTTTGGATATCTTTCAAACTATTTCACAAACCTTTGTTTACAATATTTCGTAATCTATTCTCTTATATTTGTCTTACAAGACCAATACATTGTGATATAGGTAAAATTTGATCATCTACAAACCTTTACAAAACATCTACCTCTCATACCTATGACTACAATGTTGATCCCAAACTCACCTAGCTTAATGCTTTATATTCCAAGACTTTCTTGTTTTCTTATTTCTTGTCTGTGTTAGGATTGAGTTCTACAAATCTAGTTTAGAAAATATAGAAGCTTCTTTACTTGAGAATTAATAACTATAAATTACTCTAAAATCAAAAGAGATAAGCACATAAGATTCACTACATATCATTACTCTCCCAAGTCATTCCTTTTATTCATAAATATCATTCTCATCTATAAGCGTGTATATAATTTTTGCAAATGGGCAGAGTTTTCTCCATGTTTGATCTTTTATTACCCTTTCATTCACTATCTCTAATCTCCTTGAGACACCTCTTCTTCTTGCCTCACCTCTTTTCAAATCTCTTACATGCATTTACAACATTAGAGAATTCTAAACATTCAAACACTTACTATTTTTAGCTACTCCAATTTTTTAGGGAAGTTAAATTATGTTATGATCCTTCATCATTATTGCTCACTCCTAACACCACTCTCATGCTTTTCATACTGATTTGAATCTCTAAAAACTATTCTCACAAGCCTAGACCTCTAGTCTTCCAATTTATCCACTTACTACCCCTTATTGGCTTTAAGGACTAGGCCTAACTAGGCCTACAATCTATCACTTACTCTTATATATCCTTGTATAGACCTAATGGAAATCTGACTCAAATATGCTCACAACCTTATACCTCTATCCCTTAGTGTTTCTCACCTTTCTTCCTCCTAGGATCTTATCCCTATAAGGCCTAATTAGGATTTTTGATTTCCATGACTAATATACCTTCTTTTTTTGATCCAATGACCCTTGAAACACCTCAAGAACCTCACTTACAACCTCTTATAACTCTTCTCAAGATCTTAAGGCCCTTATTAATATCACCTAATAGCTACACTCTCTTATATACTTATCCCACTATGGTTTTAAATTTACTTGAGACTATGTTTTGGCCATATCTCCTCTAATAGACCTACCCCTACTTGAAAACCACCTTCAAAACTTGAAAAACACCTATTCTTACTACTCTATATAATTTCATTCCCTTTGTATAAATTGTATATTTAGGTATCTCCTGTGAATTGATGTTATGATGAATTCTCTTATTAAAATTTTTGTGTTTGGATGTACCAAATTTAATAAGGTATTATATGGATAAAACATCACAACCAGTAAGCATAACACCCATTATATGATAGCTGACTAAATACTATATCACATGACTATGTATATGCAAAAGATTCTCAATGGCCATCAATTGACAAAATAACTTTAATTGAGGATCCCATGAATGGTGGTGTGATCATGATATGGGATGAAGATGAGATGGATAATAAGATAAGTGTTTTATAAAATGAATTATGTTTTGATAGTTTAATAAGCACCAGATCAAGCAACATTCTAGCCTCAAACAACACTGACAACAAATGTTGTTAACATGCAATCCAAACTAGAGATATCTGCCTTTGGGGCCTCATGACTAAAAAATAGCATTAACACCACATTGGGAGTGAAAATTATTGTATAATAATGCATTCTTGGCCTTTGATCATGCCCACTTAAGATACAAAGCACCCATTCAGGCCTAAAATAACATTGATAACAAATGTTTTCAACATGCTATCTAAGTTGAAGATCTCTACCTTCAAATATGTGTGGCTGAAAAATATCATCTACACCATGTTGGGGGTGGTGATTAATGTCTAGTACCATATTATTGGCCTCTAATCATGACCTATTAGGAGATAGAGTGCCTATTCCAGCCTCAAGATGACATTTCCCTATAAGGCAAAATTATTGTTTTTAGGAAAACTTTAGATATGCTTAAAATTAAAAATGTAAGTCATATCCACAAAATAAAATAATTTTCCTATGTGTGTCTTATTCCTCTATGTGCACCCAAAAAATCATGAATTTAAAATAATAGATGAATTTATGTCAGAAGATTATGTGATCAGTCCTATAATGTAACTTTTATGTACTTGAGAAATGTATTTGCCTCCAATAGACATTTCTACTTCATGAAACTTTGATTATAATTTTGTCACTCCCACCACCTTGAGATTTGAAAATTAAATTCATTCCCACCACCATGGGCTTGGAATCTATACAGATACATAATTTTACAATAATTCTGACCTCAAGTAACATTGATAACAAATGTTCTCAACATGAAAGCAAAGTTGGAGATATCTACCTCTGGGGTCTCATGGTTGAAAATATAATTTAAACCATGTTATGGGTGGTAAATAATTTATAATTCCACATTATTTACCTCTGATCATGCCCGATTAGGATATGCATCACCCATTCTAGCCACAAGCAACATTGACAACAAATATTATCAACATGCGAGTTAAGTTGTATATTTCTACCTATAGGACCTCATGGATAAAAAAAATAATTTTTACCATGTTGGTTTTTTTTATTAATGTCTAGGACCACTTTATTTTCATCTAATCATAGTCAATTAGGAGATAGAAAATCTATTCTGGGCTCAACCAACTTTGACAACAAATGTTGTCAACATGCAAAATAAGTTGAAGATCTCTAACTCTAAGGCCTCTTGGATAAAAAATATCATTTATAACATTTTAAATTGGTGATAAACATATAGTAATAATTTATTAGGCTCTAATCATGCCTGGTTAGGAGACAGAGCACCAATTCTGGCCTCAAGAAACATTGACAATAAATGTGTCAACATGCGATCAATGTTGGAGATCTCTATCTCCAGGGCCTCATGGATGAAAAATATCACCACTATGTTTAGGTTGGTAATTACCATCTAATATTAAATTATTCACCTCTGATCATGCCTGGTTAGGAGATGGATCACCCATTCCAGCCTCAAGACAACATTTCCCTACAAGGCAAAATTGTCATTTTTTTGGCAAACTTTTAATAGGCATAAAACAAAAACTGTAAGTCATATCTAACAACCAAAAAAAAACTCCTATAAATTTCTAAGTCCTCTACATGAACCCAAAATCCCATGAATTGAAAATAAATGCAAATTTTATGGCAAAAGATTTTGTGATTAGTCCTACAATACAACTTTTATGTACTTAAGAGACAGGTATTTGCCTTTAAAATACATTTCTACATCTTAAACCTCTAATTATAAATGTGTTTCTTCCAAAACATATATATATATGAAAATTAAATGTGTTCCCCTCACCATGGGATTATAATCCATGAGGATACTTAATTTTACAACAATTCCAACGTTGGGTAACATTGATAACAAATGTTGTCAACATGTGAGCCTAGTAGAAGATCTCTACCTTTGAGGCCTCATGACAGAAAAATAGCACTACCAACACATAATTAGTATAAAATAATTTATAATACCACATTATTTGCCTCCAAACATGCCTAGGTATGAGTCAAAGCACACATTTTAGCCTTAAGCAATATTGACAACAAATGTTGTCAACATGCAATCCAAGTTAGAAATATCTATCTCTGGGGCCTCATGGCTAAAAAATATTATTAATACATCATCAAGGGTGGATATTAACATATAATATAAAATTATTATAATATTATCATGTCTTATACAGAGACAGAGGACCCATTCTGATATCAAGCAATATTGACAACAAATATTGTCAACATGTAAGCCAAGTTGGAGATCTCTACGTCTGAGGCCTTGTGGATAAAAGATAGAATTTCCACCACATTGGGGGGTGAAAATTAAAGTATAAAATTTCATTATTTGACTTTGAGGATGACTGTTAAAGAGATCGAGCATGCATTCTAGCCTCAAGAAACATCAATAATAAATGTTATCTATTGGAAATCAACCCTGCAAAAACAAAAAGCTTCTCCTAGCTTCAAGAATATAGAACTATCTACTAACATTTCTAACCACATGAAGGTGGAAGTTGATTTGGAACCACTAATCTACAAAAAATATGTTAGTATCTAGTTAAACTAAAATTTATATGTAAAACCTAAGAAATAAATAAAATTTAATAAAAGTAAATACATTTGCATTTGGGAATTCAACATACCTTGGGGGTTCAGTCTAAGGAACCACTAGGATCAGCTATATTATTTATCATATCAAGAATTTATCTATGTTTAGATTCATGACCCTTTCATAGAGTCATTTTTAATAGCCTATCATGATATTTGGGCAGCTAAACATTTTTTTCAAGAACTAGATTTGAATAGTGGAGTATCTTCCTATGTACTTCAAAGTCTTCAAACAACCATACATTAGAATTTTTCATAGGATAGTATCAAATCCAAGTTACAATAAATACAGTAGACCCAATGGGATAGTGAATGTTTCCCCATCTATGACCACAAAAGTAAATTTCTATCTGTCCTTTACACAACAACACAAGTAGTAGTTTATCCCTCTTCGTTATCCTCATCTATAATAACTACATAAACATGCCCTACATTGAAAATAAAAATTAATTTGATATCATTATATTTTTATATAAATTTGGTACATGAAATACATGTGTCAAATATAATATCTAACCTACTTTGTCTAGATCAAACACATGGTCAAATTCATGTGATGATGTCAACATTGTAATTTTCAATGCTGATGAAACCTAATAACTATCAATTGGAATTAGAGGAATATAAATCCATTCATCCACATATTATTTTGAATTAAAGTCATCCAAAATAAATTTAATGCATGTACAATAATTTCCCATCATGTGCCTCGTATGAACCATCCAAGAACCCATGTTTGATCTATGAAATGAGTGTAGCTCACTTGACCATTAATTATCATACAATATTGATAGATTGTGAATTATTCATCCTCTATGATCCAAAAATACCTATGTATAGTGGAATTTTTTTGAGCACCATGGCCCATATATTCATTACACCATTCAACTATGTTCTTTGCATATAAAAAATCAGCAACCTCTTCAAACTTCAACTCCTCTCTTGTAAGTGCTCTTTTGACACATGAATTGCACCATCATTCTCCCCTTTTCCATGTATTGATTTATTGAAACTCTAAATATGTTGTATAATAATGCTCACATGCATCCTGCTTATCCAATAGATCATCCATGCATTATTGAATTATGATATGAATTTATTTGACCATATATAATATTGATTAAAAGTAATGTTCTTTTCACTCAACTTTCCATACAACAAATAAAAATAACCTTGAACATACTCTAAATAATGTGTGTGATCATATTTGACATAAAAGTGGTACTTCCTTAATATTTTATGATCATTATCTATACTATCAGGTTTATGCATGAATTCTATATTTACAAGAAGTGAAACCTAAGCTAATTTGTAGTATTGTGACTGAACCTCTCTTGTGGTTTATGTGTAACTCTCTGCAAATTCAACTACTAAAATAATAGTACCAATTAGAAATATGTCTTTAATTAACTTAAAGTACTCTTCTAGCCATCAAACTCTATGTGTGAAGCATTATCATATAAAATTGAAAGAATGAGCAGGAGATACACAGGATCCACAGGATCAATCCAGGAGAGAGAACCCACAACAAATAACCTGCAAATATTTCCAGAGAATAAATAAATTTGTCACACCTAAAAAATAGGTGGTAATCCACAAATTTCTCTGTATATTCTCAATAATCTCTCGTTAATTTCTCATATAATGCAAAGTATTTATAATACAAATAGTTTGTTTCATGTTAACAAACTATTTGTAATGATTACAAAATAGAGAAAACAAACTATTTGTTTTCTCATACTACGAACAAATATATTGTTGAGAAATTCTCAACAATAAAATAAATTAACCAAGGTAAATAAATTTTACCCTCGGTAATAAATAACTTACCCTATTAACCATAGGTAAGCTTAAATATGCATTATTCCAACACCCTCCCTTAAGCGAAACATAAGGAGAATGACAAACAAGGATGGGTCCCAGCTACTAGGCCTGATAAGGTACCCATGTACAAACCAATCAAAATATATGAAAAATAAAGGAAGGAAGGACTTCATGGGAAATCCCCCCCAAGGACAACTTCCTTCACCCCAAGCATCGCTCGCAACTGAAGATAACGAGGAGAAGCCAAAGGTTTAGTGAAGATGTCTGCAATCTGCTCAGCTGTAGGCACAAACTCCAAAGAAAGAACTCCATCCTGAATAAGATGTCGAATGAAGTGCATGTGAATCTCAATGTGTTTTGTCCGCTTATGCTCAATAGGATTGCGTGAAATGGCAATCGCACTTTGGTTATCACACCAAAGAGTAGTAGGACCCTGTTGTGTGAAGCCAAACTCTCCAAGCAACTGTCGAAGCCAAAGTATCTCCTGACTAGATTTGACAGCACCTTGATACTCAGCCTCAGTAGAGGACAATGTAATAGCAGTCTGCTTTTTGCATGCCCAAGTAACTGGACCTGAACCAAGTGTGAAAACAAATCCACAAGTGGACTTGCGAGTGTCAACATCGCCAGCCCAATCAGAGTCAGTGTATCCAACAAGCTGTGTAGAACTATGTGGTGTGTAATGTATACCAAAGTGAGTGGTGCCCCGAATGTAGCGCAAAATACGCTTGGCTGCTTGCCAATGACTCTCATGAGGCTCATGTGAGAACCGAGAGACAAGGTTCACAGCAAATGTGATGTCAGGACGGGTATGAGTCAGGTATAAAAGACTACCTACAAGTTGCCGATACAAAGTGGAATCAACAAGAGGAGTCATACAAGTGGCAGACAACACAATACCTAACTGATATGGAGTGGGTTCAGGCTTACAATCAACCATGCCAAATTGATGAAGAAGATCTGTCGCATACTTCTGTTGTCCAATAGAAATGCCCTCAGAATATTGAAAAACTTGAAGACCAAGAAAATAATGTAGAAGTCCCAGATCTGTCATATCAAACCTATCTTCCAACTTGTCCTTGATGTCATGTATCAAGGAATCTGAACTGCCAGTGAGGATGAGATCATCAACATACAAAACCAAAATGACAAGCTCCTCACCTTGCTTCAGGATGTATACATTGTGATCCGACTCACAACGAATAAAAACAAAACTCAAAAGAAAACTATCCATCTTCTCATACCAAGCTCTAGGAGCTTGTTTGAGACCATAAAGAGAACGACGGAGTCTACAAACCAATGATGAGTCCTGCACAAATCCTGGAGGCTGCTCTGATACCATGAAAGAATGAGCAAGAGATACACAGGATCCACAGGATCAATCCAGGAGAGAGAACCCACAACAAATAACCTGCAAATATTTCTAGAGAATAAATAAATTTGTCACACCTAAAAAATAGGTGGTAATCCACAAATTTCTCTGTATATTCTCAATAATCTCTCGTTAATTTCTCATATAATGCAAAGTATTTATAATACAAATAGTTTGTTTCATGTTAACAAACTATTTGTAATGATTACAAAATAGAGAAAACAAACTATTTGTTTTCTCATACTACGAACAAATATATTGTTGAGAAATTCTCAACAATAAAATAAATTAACCAAGGTAAATAAATTTTACCCTCGGTAATAAATAACTTACCCTATTAACCATAGGTAAGCTTAAATATGCATTATTCCAACAAAAATTTCATCCCTAAATTTGTCCATAAATTTGGAAATAAGTATTTTTTATGTAACAATCTCACACCTTTTAGATTCCTTTCCATATTTCATTTGATATACCAAATATTTATTTTTACTAAAACCATCTAATTCTTATTCAATTCCATCTGTACTCTTCTCATGGATACAAGATTTCAATTTTTGCAATCCATAACACATGTTGTAAGTTTCATCTAAACATGCACTATTATAAAATAATTGAGCATTTGGTCTTTCAAAAAAAACTATTGGAATCAATTCTCTTTCTGATTTTTGTGGGGCATCCACTCCACACTCTTGTAAAATGTTATTAGTATGCAAATTACAACAAACATGAAAAAAAATATCATAATGTATAGAAAATTCAACATGTTGTTGATAACAACAAGTGTGTGTGTGTGTGTGTGTGTGTGTGTGTGTGTGTGTGTGTGTGTGCACGCGCGCGCGCGCGCGCGCGCATGTGTGTGTGTGTGTGTGTGTGTGTGTGTGTGTGTGTGTGTGATTAATATGCACATAGAAGGGTTTGTCCATTTCAAAATACCTTTTACCAATAAAAATCTATGGATATTTTCCAACAAATTTAGAGTACAATTGTGTTTGAGTCATATCGGAAAAATGTTTAGGATGTGGTTCACAATTATGAGAACAAACTCTTCTTTTCGTTACATCTCTAATATTATCTTTCCAAAATTCTAAAATTAAATCTTTTAGGTCATCACCTATAGCTTTATCTTTCCATGATATTCTACCAAATAATTCCCACAAGTCATTGTTACCATCAACATCGAGTCTTTTATGTCTCTCAATTATTTTCATTAGTGTATTTCTATTTATGTCCAAAGCTCGACTTGATTTTCTAATAAATAATTTATTATTTATTTTACCACTTACCAAATAAGTTGTAATAACATGCTAGTCAACATTACAATCTTTTATGTATTTATTCACCCTTACATGATGGCATGCATTATGAAAATTTTCAATAATTGCCTTGTTTACACCATCAATATTAGATGTTCTTAGTCCTAGGGTGTTCATTGTAGGTCTCATCTTAAGTAATTTCATCAATGTAACAAATAATTACCATCTTTGAGTTTAATTTAAATCTTCAAAGTGCCACTCACAAATTATTTTAAATTTTCTTCTCATATGGCACTAAGACAGTTTATTAGGCATTGGTTTCAAAATGGGTTCATTAATTTAAATTAAATGCATTGGTTTTATTCTATAAATCCTATGAGGTGTTCTTAATGGTATATTTTATTGATTTGGTGTTTTGATATTATTTTCTTTATTAGTAGGTTCTTCATTCAACAATATTACCATATTTTTTTCTTCATTGTAACTTTCTCCAATAGGTTTTTCCATATCAGTTTCATCATTACTTGTTTTTATAGTGCATGATTCCATGCAATTCACATCATAATGCATACTATCATCATCATCAAAATTAAAAATATTAAAATTTTAATGTGGACTTGCATTATAATTGGGTATGCTATCAACATTGACAATTGTACTTTCATAATTTGGTATAGTATCATTGGCCATTGCATCATTATTTGTGAAAACCAATTCATTAGGGATAGTAGACTTACTTGCAAAAAGTGTTTACATTCATTGTCTTTGTTTTTCTCTTGCCACTTCTAATTTATTTTGAATTTTGTGCTTTGGCTTCTTCTTCCTACTAATATGAAAGCCTTCAACCATGATTACATAAAGTTTTCAACTATTGAAGGTTGGGAACATCAATCCAATTATTCCAAAATAGACCTGCTTCATGTGAAATACCAAGTGGGGACAATAATCTAATTATTTCAAAATAAATAAGAATATCCCTATGTACTCTTTAGTCAACCATGTGAGTATACAATGATTTATGCTTTTAAGAGTGTTGAGAACATTCTAATAATTTTCAACAAAACATAATATAGCATGGGACTTGTAGCGTACAATACTCAACAGAGTAGGGGATAATACTTTTAAAGTTAAAAATGTGGCTATTAGTGTTTTCCTTTTTTTATTACTACTATAAGAACCACATACACAGTAATACCATGTACATGCTAATACTACATATATAGTATCTAGTGTATGAAAAATATACCTTAAACACTAAATAGTATTCCCTAAGCCCTATACTATATAGGTCCTATACCTTATACCCTAAGCCCTATACCTTATACCTTAAACCTTAAACCCTAACACGTAAATACTAAGCTTTAGAAACCCTAAGTTACATTAATAATAAGCTCTTAAAACCCTAAACCAATCATTTGAGTAAGTTAATTAACATAATTTATACTCATAATTATAAACCCTAAACCTCAAAACCTAAGCTATAAACCATAAACCCTAAACATTATACCCTAAATTATAGATCCTAAGCCCTAAGCCCTATTCCATAAACCCTAGACCCTATGTATCCTATACCATAAACCATATACCTTAAACTCCAATCCTAAATCCTAAGCCTTAGGGACCCTAAACCATAAATGGTAAACTATTAAAGCTCTAAACTAATCATGTGAGCCCTAATTAACATCATTTAGACTAATAATTTTGTTCTAAGGGCTCAATTTAGCCTAAATAACACCATTAATTTCCCCAATTGACTAATTTGCTTAATATGTGATTACATGAGGGCTAATCAAACCCATAAACACATTGTGTGCTCATAAATAGGTTCAAGCAACTTAAATTATCCTTAATTCCCTTTGCGATTAAACCCCATACCCTAAATTATAAATTATTAGCCCTGAAATCTAATCACTTTATACCCCAAGCCCCAAACCCTATACCTTATACCTAGATGTAGACATTAAACCCTAATCCATAAACCCTAAGCCCTAAAAACCCAAAACCATAAATTGTAAACTAGATTAAAACTCTAAACCAAATGGTTTACCCAGATTAATATGCTTTACAATAATAATTAAGTTTACAAGACACCCTTTGGCCCAAACCACATCACTCACTTCCCTAATTGACTAATTGATTCAATATATGATGACTTGAGGGGAAATTTAACCCAAAATCCCATTTTATAGTCACAAATAGGTTCAAGGATGTTACACTGGGCCCAATCAGCTTTATGATTAGACCAAGTATGTACCCTAAAACATAAACCCTATGCCCAAAAAAACATTATGGTCACAAATATGTTCAATCATCTCAAATTATCCTCAATTACCTTTACAATTGGACACTAAACCCTATCTAGCATATACCTGAAACTCTAATCTGTAAACCCTAACCCAAATTATTTAGTTATGTAATGAACATCATTTAAAGTAAAAATTAGGTTCATAGAGCTCAATTTGGCCCAATTTCATCACTAATTTCCCCAATTAACTAATTTACTCAATCTATGCTAATATGGAGGCTAATATAACCAAAAATCAAAATTTTGTAGTCACAAATATGTTTAAGCAGCTCAAATTGGCCCTAATTACCTTTATAATTAAACCTTATTTACCATAAAACATTAACACTATGTTCAAAAACACATTGTGGTAACAAATAAGTTCAATCAACTAAATTTGTCTTCAATTGCCTTCACGATTAGACCCTAAACCCTAAACCCTATGTTGTATATACCTTAAACCATAAGCCCTAAACCATAAAATATAAATTATAAATCATAAAAAATAAATAATTCAGCCCCAATTAACATCCTTAATAGTGATAATTAGGTTCACAAGGCTCAATTATAACAATGTACATGTCAATTCCACATTCGTGGTAATTCCACGTACATAGTAATTCTGCATACATAGTTCTTTAGCTTACCATTTATAACACATGCCTTAAGGCTTAGGAATGGCTAGGATTCTCAATCCTTAGGCATGGACTTATAGCACACATAACTGAATGCATGTTTTCTACTAACAATAAAAAAATGCATCTTCACTCATTCTAGACACTATCCATTTTAGATACTTTTTCCTTAAAAATAGTACTACAACATCGACTAAGTCTCCTCTTTCTATATATATGATTTTTTATATTTTAATTTATTTAAGGTTGTTATTTAAATATTTATTGATTGCATATGTTTTTTTATTACTATATGATATGATTATTTATGTTTATCTTTATTTATGTATCTTTTCATTCGGTGATCCAAACTTTAAAAAACTCATATGGTTTCAATTTAGACCTAATTATATACATATTTAAAAAATAAAAATCTTATTTTTTATATTTTTTAAGGTAGTTAGGGGGTACATGATCAACTATACATTTATTATCATATTTTAGGGTATAAAATATAGGTCATAAATTAGATGATCTTACTTAGCTTTTTACCAAGAGGTTTAAATAAAAATCAAATGATGCTTAAAAGAATGGTGGGGTACATGGACAAATACTTAGTGTGATTTTTCTAAAAAACAATACCACTTATTCATTTTTCTAATGTTTGACCTAATTATAATTAACTATTTTTAAAAAAATTATTAGTTTAGAAACTGCACTTGAAATGCTACAATTCATCTTCTTATAATTTCTTCAAATTATGAGTGTATATATCTCAAATAATTTATACAAGTTGAAGTTTCATGTTTTTTGAGGAAAAACATGTCCACTTAAGACCCCCTTATGTCCCCCAAATTCCTTGCACTTACCCTTGGAGGCCAATACCATTTAAAATTTGAAGTAAGAAATCTATTGCAGAGCTTTAAATGGATATGAACCCTATTAATTACATGTCTAAAAAATAGACTTAACTAACTTAATTATCGATTATTCAATAGGAAATATTAAGAAAACACAAAGTTCATTTGCAACATTATTTATTTAGGCCACGTAATGTGCTTGTTGTAAATGACCCTACTCTAGAATCATCTTTATATCTTTAGTTATTTCAATTCCCTTACTACAATACAAAGTTAGGGACTAGCCGCTATGTGGCCCTTATTGTGTTCATACTATTTCATTGCATGATTATGGAAATGTTGTAGCTAGTTTTATTGTTTTTATTTTGTTAGATGTGTGGTATCCTATCTCATGTCAATATTCATCAATGAGGCATGTTTAATTTTTTCATATCACACTTTTATTACAAGAAGAGGTTTTTAGCATTGGGTTTTAACTTGAATTTGGTATATACAGTAAACCATAATATGGCGTTGAGAATTATATTATTTTAATTACAATACATAAATTAACTTTATGTGGTAAGACCATAAAAATTAATATAAATAAATAAAAGCTTCTTCTTATGTGTGTTTTAGTAGGGCACAAGTATAAAGGAATTTAAATTGGAAAACCAATTTTAGGCTCCAAGAAAAATAGACAAATACATTGAGAGATATAATCAATTATTAATTAGCAGGGACATATATAGCTCTGACTATAAACAACAGTCTAGATCCATTTGGATGGCTTAAAATCAATCATATGGCATAATGTTTTACTATACAATATGTGAGGCTCCAATAAAAACCATGCAAAGCATTTAAAGGTTTATTTGCACAAACTATTCGGTGGCATGTGTGTGTGTGTGTGTGTGTGTGTGTGTGTGTGTGTGTGTGTGTGTGTGTGTGTGTGTGTGTGTGTGTGTGTGTGTGTGTGTGTGTGTGTGTGTGTGTGTGTCTAAAAATTATATGAAAAACCATATTATATTATCGGCTTTAGTATTAAATTTGGTGATCTTTGGATGTTCAAAAATATCTACTATATTATATCCAAAACATTATTATCATTTTGAATATTACATAATCCATCTTCAGAACTCCAAGGTGATATCCACTATACACATACATATTTTAAATTTATTCAAATATAGTCAGCATTCAAGATTACAATGCTATCAAACCAACTATATACTTATAGTTTACATATTTACATTAAATGTATATACCATATCCTCGATTTAACTTCTTATATCTACAATATACATAAATATTCTACCTAATGTACACATAATCTGGTTAGCTATTAAAACATTAATTTTATGTTACAAATAAATATATATATATGTAAACATGAATTTTATAATAAATTATAAGTATTAAAATTTTTGAGCATATACAAAGAATAATAATTTTATTGTTTAGTTACAGATAATATAATGAATGCTAGGAAACTTAACCACATGATCCAACTAAAACAACTACTATGGTTGATTTATTGGCTACGAATAAATATTATTATTAAGATAACTAGTATGGTCGATGTTGATGTGTACATTAGCTATGTGTCATGAACGGATGCCATGTATAAGTTAACATCCCCTCAAGACATGGATTTAAATGATCTTCCATAGAAAATTTTAACCAAGCCTTCAAATACACATTCCCATTCCCAGTAATAGTAGGAGAAAATGGGGGAAACTCAGCTTCAAATATGAAAAGGGTGAAGATGAATGAGGAGAAAAAAGAGGCAAGACTAACAATAATGGAATCCATGTCTAATCAACTGCTATCAAATTCAATTGCATTTTATGAGATGATGAGTCACATTGGATCAAAGGTGTTAAAGGAAAAGCTTTCATCTTTAGCCACATCAACTTCTGGGTCATCCTCACTGTAAAATGAATTAATGTTTGAATAATAGCAAGTTATTGTGCCTAAATTATTTTGATATTATGAAAATATCATGAAAAGCCCTAAAAGCATCTTCATTGATAGTTACCGAGCCTGACATGCATTTGAAGAGTAATATGACAATTTATGAGTAACAAACTCGATTTTTATAGCCTTCATAATAGCAAGTTTATATTCTTTATCATGATAAGTAAGTATGGATAGAAACCACAATTTAAAAATTCCTCCTAAGATAGATGCATGATCAACATCTGAGAATGACTCAAACATGGCTTGTCCATCCAAATCCATATATTCGAATTCTTCCTGAAAATGATTGAATATAGCTCCTAAAAATAATGCATTCTTACAATCAGAATCTTGTAGATCATGTTGGTTCTCAGGTCATGCCAATTATTCACAAAAAAATAGATGAATTCATAATATACGAAAACTTATTCATACCAACAAATTCATGTTTATATGAATCACTTTGATGGTGAGGGAGCACTCATATTTTCATAATTCATTTCCTTTCGAGGCTGCATTACAATCAATATGGGAATCTTGAAGGGAATTAGAGGGAGTGCTTTTGGAAAAGGAATCATGCTTCTATCAACACTTTTCTTAACCAATATTTTCTTTCAATTTTACAACACTATCACCAAAACCATGTGCCCTTTCCATATACTCTTTTTTATAAAAAATTAAGATATTTCAGACAAAGAACATAACCACACACCTCTATCAAACATAAGAGACAAACATAGGGAAGAAGAAAACATGACAATGCTACTATAATTATTGAAAAATAAACACACACACATTACAAAAATAAAAGGGAAAGACACAAGCCATAATTAAAACTGAAGGAAAAGTATTTACAATGGAATAGGGAAAATAATATAACTAAACTTGACCCAAAAAAATATAAGTCTTTACAAGTATTTTTTAAAAGATTGAGAACAATTCTTTAAAATTTGTGAGAAACAATCACAACATTTTGCTCATAACATTTATAGGTAACAATTGAGCATGGAGGGAATAAAACTATGAACACAACCTCTTGACTATGGATATCCAAAATACAAATATTACTTTCATTCATAAAAAGATAAAAGATATAAACATTTTTCTCACAAATGTAAGGAGTATGTTATAAGTGGATAGATATAACATAAATAGCATGAGTTATACAACCAAAATTACTATTTTTTGGATATTCTTACGATTCTTCTATTGTTAATGGTTGACGTAAATCATCCTTAGATGCTTCTAAAAGTAGCCTTCGAATCAAAACTCTGAGACATTGAAAACTACCAAAAAATTCTTCTTGTTAATTGATTCTTATTTATTATTCAAAAATTACTACGCGCTTGTGCTCAACATCATCATATATCCATTCTTCACCAATGTGAAGCTTGCTCTGCTCAGATTCATCTCTTGTTCTTGTAATGAGGTTCAAATTAAATTTCCAATACATTATTCCATGTATTCTATTTATTGGGATGAAATGTGAAGATCTTCTTTGGAGTGTTGAATAAAAGAAGCTAATTTAACGATGGGAGTGTTCACCATGGTCAAGGTAAAATTTTCATTTTCATACTCGACACCAAGAAACTCTTCCTTTTACCTTTTCTCCACCTTGTGTAAGTTTTGAAGTGGGTACATTTATTTTTGATTTATTTGAATTTCTCCATAGATATACTTTAAAATATATGCTCTCAAGGCCACATAAACAATCATGTTCTATTTAAAAGTATGTACAAATAAAAAATGATTTACCTCTACATCATCACTTGCAAGAATCCTATTAACCATTAGTTTATTCTTATTTATGATTTTCCCTTGTTTTCTTATTATTCTTTCAACCAAATCCTTCTAAGGTGGACATATTCTAGTTTCAGCTAATATCTCTTCATGCTACCAATGTTTGTAAACTAAAAATTAGACATTGGGTAGTGATCTAACAAATCACAAAATATAAAACATTGGAGTGAATTCCATTTTTCTCGAGTTCCATTTTAATTGAGTCACAAATATTCATTTGAAAGGCTAAGATTCCATTCACATTTTACAAATTGGATGCACCGTTCAGTTCCCAGTAGTCACAAAAAAATGTTAGCGAATTTTCGTCACTTTTAATTTTCTTTATTTTATTGACTTTCCCAACAAGTAGTGATAATATTTTGAAATATTGGATAAATTATATTTGGGAAGGTGTTTTTCCTCTGTCTGAGAGGAGCAGTTCCATCGTAAGATATATGGTTTTTTATATTTTTAACTAGATTTAGTATCTTATTGAATTAATGGATTTCATGGTTCTTTCTCTCTCAAGATTTCATATCTTATAGTATGTAACTAAAAGATATGTTAGATGGTGAGTAAAATAAGTAGTCTAATTAGTTATGGTCATTTAATTTATATGATTTAATAAGTTTACTATAACAAAGAAAAATATATTATTTTAAGTTTAGATAATATTATCGTAATATATCATATATCAATTAATTAATTTAATTTATATTTAGAAAAAATATTTGACAATTTTAGGAATGTCTTGGTGGACCTCTCTACGTATAAATTTTATCATAGTTCTTCAACTTCATGATTTATTGGAACTTCCTTTTGAAACACAATATGCATTATGATAAAATTTAAGAAAAATTAGATTTGATATTTCTCTATAGCTTGCACAGATCTTCCTCCAACTTCTAATGGATTCACATTTATTACCTCAAATTTAATATTGTCAACTAGGTATTTTTTATTGCACATAAAATATTCCTCATTAGAGGACCTATATTATTTATGTGAACTAATTATGTACCCTCCCCATTGTGTGTGGTACTCATGGCACCCAAATGATGTAGCACCCCCTAAAATGCAATGCCCATACATTACATCTTCTCCCTCTTCATGAAGTATTACATTATTATTTCACTTGTGCCAAGTTGATGACATTTCCAAGTTAACAATGTATTATCCCCTACATGATGAAATTTTTATCTTTCCATTGCTATGATTTTGAATTTAGAAATTTATTTCATCAAAAATAATATTTAAAAAACAATCCTCCAATCTCCACACTCCTTACAAGTAGGATCCCAATAATGGAACCAAAATTGTGTACTTATTTTAGTATTCCTTTCTATGTCCTTCTAGAGATCTAATTATGAACAAAAAATAGGATTACTCATAGTATAAACATATTACTTAAGCTAGAGACTTGTGCACTTACCCAAGGTGCATCAAAATAATAATAAGATCTCCATCGATATAATAACATATAAAGAATAATGTGTTCAACAAAAAATTATGAAACCTTGTCATCATCATAAAGAATATAAAATACTAAACATAAATTCTTATAACATATAGATTTAATGTCACTTCTACTCATCATTAACATCATACACTTTAAATCAACATGTAAAAATAATCCAATAATATAAAGAACTAATAATTCATTATACAATAAATGATATAACATTTAAAATCACCTTTCAAGGCTCAATTTTTTATTAATACCCTAAAAATGTCTTCTACTTTATTTTCAAGCCAAACAAGTTTAACATATCCAACATCTAGTTGTTTAAATGAGATATGGAGTTCCCTATTTATAACATACTGGGGCCCCTTCACCCTTAACCAGTTGGTACTAAATTAGTTATACTTATTGATTTTTTCCAAGTATTCTTCCACTTGTCCTTCCCATTAAAATATTCTTCAATATATCTTGATCAAATTTGATTAATACCTTTCTATTTATCTATTTTCTCTCTTAATGTTTGACATCTATTGCATATTTCTTTCCTTGCTCATTTCTATGTTTATCCTATTCTATGATTCTTTTAACTTATACATTGATATTTACTTATGTTGCTTCTTTACACATGCATCATTATCTTTTCTTTGAATATTTATTAACTTTTCAAAACTATTATAAGTATGATTCTACATGTCTCACCTACAAATTAACTCACTCATTTCTTACATAAATAACATTATGTGCATATTGTCGAGTCAAAAAATGGTTTCTTGTTGATGGTTTGAGAACTCAAAACCCTCAATGGGTGGCACCCCAAAATCTTCCATAGTATAAAGAACGTAAACCTTAAATAAAGAATTGGATATTTTTTTATGATAATAAAAAGAATAAGACAACACTTTTGTGTTTATTGAGAAGAAATGACAACATCGCTCCACCAATAGAAACTTTTTATTATTTAAAATAATTGGCATTATATATTTAATTGTTAAGGTATTATTTCCTTAAAACCATAACAATTTGATTTATGAAAAATAAAATCATTTTATGTGCAATTGAAAAGAGGCTTTAGGGCTTAAAGTCTTAAATAATCCCTCCAAGAGACCATCAGATTTTATATAGGTCATTGGGTCCTATATAATATTAGATTGACAAGGTCATAAACAATTATTAAACGGAATAAATGGAGGAGATTTCTTCATTTCAGGTCATGTAAGATTAAGTTTCAAAATATAAGAAAAATGGTAGGTCATACATAAAGACTAAGTCCTATATTATTATCATTTCCATTGAAAAGGGTGTTAAGATTACTTTCCTTTATTAATGTTTTGTTGTTATTTTTATTTTTATATATTTTTTATGTTAAATAATTTTTGAATCCAATCTAATAATATATAATATAATATTGATTTTTTTAAAATAAAATTATGTAAATAATTTTTAAGTCTATATTTCAAATTATATTTTATTATTCATTATCAATATGAAAATATAATATAAATCGACTATAAATTGAAATTTGTATATCAAAATTATCAACAATAACGTATTATGATGTTGGAAAATTAATTATAAAAAATGAGAATTAATAACTTAAAATAATGAATAATAAATTAATATAAATAACTTAAAAAATAAAAAATACATAAATTTTAATTTTTAATGATTAACTAATTTTTAATCAGCTCAGACTTTTCTTATAATAATAATAGTGACCTATCACAAACCCGGGGAGGATATATTTCTAAGTTGCACATTCCCCTAAAGTCCAAACATATCCACCTATACAGAAATAGACCCAAACTTTTTGAAAAAAAATTGAAAAGAAAATAATAATTTTATGGAATTGTTTATAGTTTGATGATAAAACCTACCGAACTATGCGGGGGCCTTCTTAAATATTTGATGATAAAAAATGTTTTGTTATATAAGTCTCATTTAAATCTGTGATGATAAAACCTACATAAAAATTTAATCTATTTGTTCCATAATCTCATTTTTCACATTTTATTTAATAAATTATGCATATTATATTATTTCAGGGTTTTCAAATAAATGTTATATATTATTTTATAAAATTTTATTTATAAGTCATCAATTAATTCATTTTAATCTTGTCATTTTGAAATGATCATTTTAATTTAGTTGTGTGATGTATTAGTTGTGTTATAATATTTTTTATTTTTTTATTTTTATTTTATATAAAATTACAATTATCTATTCTCAATTATAATATAAAAAAATAATTATTTTAATTTTAATTATAAATTTAAAATTAATTTATTTTTAATATAAAAATTAAAAACTATTATATTAGAGAAATAAAAATGGAAAGTCCATTTTGACTTTAATAAGAGTTAGGAATTTTGAGTATAAAAGGAACAAATTTTATAATATATTTTGTAAATTAGATTGAAGTTATAATTTTTATTTAAAGATTTTTTTTATAAAATTTAGTATTTAAATATTAAAAGATTCTTTGTAATACTATTTATTTATATTTCAATGATTGATTTAAATTTTTATTTTTTTTAAATTTTTACATATTAAAAATTTTAATTTTTAATATGATTTTAAATATACCTCAGTAATAAAGGACATATGTATTGAGTATCAAATATATATTATTAATCCAAAAACAAGATTCAATAATTTTTTCCTTCTCATAATTTTTAATAACTCTAAAAATCTATAATACGCTTAAATTAATGCAACTCACAATAATATTTATTTTTATATGAAAAATACTAACACTACTATTATATGGTGTTCTTTCAAGATATTTTTAAGGCTACCCCTTTGAAAAATAAAATTATTAGTGCAGATCATCGTATTTTATTAAAATGGAATTTATTGAAAAATAACTTAACTTCTCTTAAGAAATTAACAAAAGGTTATTTACCTTTTGGTTGTCTCCATGTGACAACTATTACAAGCTTAATTTTGATGGAACATTCAAAGATAAACCAGGGCTTTTTAGAGGTGGATTCATCTTCAAAGATAATATGGGATACATTATATCATGTTTTTCCTTCAACATTCATTGGTTTTAAAATAATTTAGTTAAAGATTTAACTCTTCATAAAAATTTGAGAACCACTATTGATTAAAATTTTAGAAAATTATTTGTGAAAGGTGATTCTTTCTTGATTATCAAAGTTGTTAATTTGATAAGTTCAATCTAGTGACATCTCAATTTAATCATTTAAAATATCCTCCATATCCTTCCTCTATTTTAGGATATTTCTTTCTCCCACAACTACTAAGAGACTAACTCTCTAGTGTATTTTTTGGCTAACTTTGATTCACTTCACCTTCCTCATAATGAATATTGGCATTGTGAAGGCCCTCCTCCCTAAGAATATTGAAGAGAAATAATAAAAAAAGACTTGATCAAGCTTTTGGAGTTTTTTTTCGTCTCAGGGCTTTCTCCCTGTTTTTGCTTCTTGGATCATTTTTGTTTGAGAGGATTGGAGAACCCATGGTTTCTATCTTGAATTATTTTTTTGTCATTTTTTTCAGAGTAGTGATCTTAATTTCATGCTCTAAGTACATTCTAGTGATTGGTGATCAAGGTTTTTAGTGATATCATTTTCTTGCTTCCTTAGAATGATTTCATGGTGGCACTTCCTTCTTAAAACCATGGTCTACTCTGGGATGTGAAGTTTTTGGGCTTCAATCCTTTGGTCTTCTCTATTATAATTGGTTTATTCAATTTGTGGTTGTTTAGATATTTTCCATCTTCTTTTGTCCTCTTGGAGACCTCTTTTGTCTTTCTTGTTTTGATCTGCCAGTAAGAACATTTCTTATCTTGGGGTAAGGTCCCATTTTACCTTATTATTTTATATAAAAATACTGCTATTTAACATAACATTAAAACATTAAATATATTATATTATATTTTATAGAATTTTAAAAAATTAATATTTGTAAATTTCAATTAAGATGGTTTTCACTAGTTTAAAAAATCATTTGCTAATTGATTGAACGTAGAATTTTTTATAATAAACTAAAATGATCTTTTGAAACTTTTATTGTTTAAACCACATAATGTGTTTATTACAAATAACTTTTGTTTAAAATTATCTATATATATTTATCTATTTTTTCCTCAACTACAATAAAAAGGCTCAAACTAGCCCCTATGTATCCCTGATTTCACGAAGATTTTATATGCATGTTTTATAGTATTAATAGAAAATTTAAGATGTATAGATTACATGTATTTCATATAAAATAATAAATTATTAAAAAATTAAATAAAAAATATACCATTTTTTAAAGTTTTTTTTGTACACTCTATTTTATAAATATGAAATGAGGACAATTTTAAAATGTGTAAAAACTAAATGAAGGATGAGAATAAGGTAGCTTGCCATGAGACGCTGAGGTGTACATCCATCAATTAGTGTGGCATGAATGCAAGCCATTAATAAGTTACCATCTCCTCCTCCATTCCAATCCACACAAGACAAGGATTTAAATGATCTTCCATAGAAAATGGTTACCAAGCATTTACATTCACAACAGGGCAATAAATCAATAACCTCTTTGTTTCCTTAGGCTCTCATCATTTTCAAAAGAATTCTTTACAAGAACAAATTTGATGATTTCATAGGTAGGTTTTCCGCATGACGTTGATGTGTGTGTCACGAATGGATTTAAATGTTTTTATTCAGAATATGGTTACCAAGAATTTACATTAGTATTCCCATTCACAAGGGAACAAAGCAACAACCTCTCTACTCTCTTGGCTTCTCATCATCTCTAGAAGAGCCCTTCACAAGAACAAATTTATTGATTTTATAGGTACACTAGACACATGATAGTAATGTGTGTGTCATGAATAGATTTAAATGATCTTCCATAGAAAATTATTATAAAGAATTCATATACACATTCTTATTCATATTAGAAAAGCAAATCAATGTCTCTACTCCCTTAGCCTCTCATCGTCCCCAAAAAAACCCTTCACAAGAAAAAATTTGTTGATTTCATAGGTATGCTAGCCACACAACGTTGATTTATGTGTCGCAAATGGATTTAAACAATCCTCCACAAAAAAAAGTTACCAAGAATTCACATTCACATTCACATTCCCATTCCCATTGACAATAAGAGAGCAAAGCAATAACATCTCTATTCCCTTAGATTCTCATCATCTCTAGAAAAACCTTTCACAAGATTTTTTTTTATTTATTTCATAGGTATGTTGGTAACATGATGTTGATGCATGTGTCACGAATGGATTTAAACAATCATACATAAAAATGGTTACCAAACATTCACATTCAAATTTCCATTTATAGTAGGAGAGTAAAACAACAACCTCTCTGCTCCCTTGGCATCCCATCATCACCAGAAGAACCCTTTGCAAGAACAATTTTGTTAATTTCATATGTATGTCCTCGTCTCACATCTATGCAATGTTTGTGTAGAAACATGCAAGGTATATCATCTCATAATATTGTAACATTTATTTTTGAGAGTCCATATAAACTCAAGTCCCCACATTTTTTATAGATTCAGCCTCTATGAGAAAGGTTATTTTTCATAATATGTTTATGTTAATAATAGGAAAACTTAGATTTGAGCTCTTCAAAACTTGCACATATTCCTACACTTTCTCATGGCTTCATATAAATTTACTCAAATTAACTCTCATCAAGCAATGATCCTTTACCATGCATCACTTTTTCCTCATTGGATCACCTATCTTCTTTACGTAAACAAATCATATGAAACTTGCACATCTTCCTCCACCTCCTCACAACATCACACCAATTTATTCAAATTAACTCTCCTCAAGAAATGATCCTTTACCGTGCACCACTTTTTCTCATTATAACCCATATATTCTACACGTAAACTAGTCATGTTTCCTCCTTATTCTATGTGTGTACTCATGGCATTCAAATGACTTAGCTCCCCCTCCCATGTGGGGTTCATAATTCACATCATCTCTACCCTCTTCATAGAGTCTTCCATTCTCCTTTCACTAGTGCCAAGTTAACCTCATTTCTAGCTCAACAATTTAATAGTCCTCATGTGACAAAAACATTATCCTACCATCGCTATGGTTTTAAATTCAAAAATTAATTTCATCAATAGTAATATTTTAGAAACACTCCTTCAATTTCCATGCTCCTTAGAAAAAGTGTCTCAACAATGGAACCAAAATTTTGTGCTTATTTTAGCCTTTCTTTAAACTATTTTGCAAAGAAAAAAATATGCACAAAAAATATGATTATTCACAACAGTGACATATCACCTAAGCTAAATACTTAGGGACTCACTTGAAGCATATAAAAAACACTAAGAACCCCATTTATGTAAGAATTTATGGAAAATAGTATGTACAAGAACTCCCCATAAAGACACTCACATTATCATAAAGAGTACAAACTACTACCAATTAATGCTTATAACATATGGATTTAAAATCATTTCCATCCATCACTAACATCATATAATTTACATCAACATGTAAAACAACTCCATTCATGTACAAAACTAAGAATTCATGTTACAAGACATGATATAACATATATACTAACATTTCAAGGATTGATATACTCTTCAAACCCTAAGTTTTCCTTCTACTTACATTTCTTGTAAAATAGACCTACCATATCCAAAATATATTTGATAAAATGAGAGGTCAAGGTCCCTATTTATATAATTCTTGGACACCTTTGGTTGCCAATTGGCACTAAAGCAACTCCACCTATCCATGTTTTTCAACCGTTCTTCCATTTTTCCTTCCCTTTAGAGTATTATTTAGTATATCTTGGTTGATTTGGATCAATCCCTTGCCATGCTAATATTTGTTCCCTTGAGGTTTAACATATGTCAGAGCTTTTCTTTTGTGATCCTTAAAATGTTTCTTCTAGTTTATGTCTCTTTCAACATATGGATAATTGCTTATTTAGGTTTCTTCTTAAGTAAATCATCACTCCATTTCCCATACATGTTTAAAAACTCTTCAACACTATTTTATGCATTTATGGGATAATAATTATGATCCTACATGTCTCACCCATGCATTATCCCACTTTTTCATTTCTTGCATAAGATTAATTATGTGTAGAATCCAAGGGTTAACATATGGTTTCTTCTAGATGGTTTGGGAGCTCAAAAGCCTCAAAGTTTGACACTCCAAATCCTTCAACGGATTAAAAATTTAAACCTTTATTAAATAATTAAAAATGTTTTAGGCTAACAAAAAGAATCAGACAACACTTTTATGTATATTCAAAAGAAATGACAACTTCACTATTTGATTAGAATATTTTTCTTAAAATCCATGATATTATATATTTTATTTTTAGATTATTATTTTCTTAAAAATCATAATGATTTGATTTTTTTAGACTAAAATAATTTTACAAGCAGTTGGAATAAGGCTTCAAGGATTCCAAGTCTTAAAATCATAAACGATTCTTGAAATAAATAAATGGATGTTGTTTTATGTAAGATAAAATTAATAAGTAAAATTGTGTTTCAAAATACATCAAAAATTATAGGTCATATAAAAATATTTAAGTCCTCCCTTACTACCATCTCCATTGCAAACAATGTTTAAGTTACCTTTCCTTATAAATAGTTTTTTGTTATTTTTATTTTATTATTTATTTTTTCATTAAAATAATTTTCACTTCAATATAATAATATAGATAAATTTAAGGAACTCAAACATAAATAATTTTTATTAGATTTTTTTTAAAATTTTAAGAATACTAAAATAAGTTCCATTTGAACAAAGATAATACACCTTTATGTCTCTTAACTAATTTAAATTAATTAAGCATAATTTTATGATGTCAAATTCTATTTTTAAATGTTTAACCTAACTTAAAATCATATATTATTCTCATATTTTTATATGCTTTAAATCTCTAATATAAAAGGAAATATATTATATGGTGTTCCATCCAAAATCTTGAGAGGATTCATTTTCAAACCGCACATTCATATCCTCGATTTAACTTCTTATATCTACAATATACATAAATATTCTACCTAATGTACACATAATCTTGTTAGCTATTAAAACACTAATTTTATGTTACAAATAAATATATATATGTAAACATGAATTTTATAATAAATTATAAGTATTAAAATTTTTGAGCATATACAAAAAATAATAATTTTATTGTTTAGTTACAGATAATATAATGAATGCTAGGAAACTTAACCACATGATCCAACTAAAACAACTACTATGGCTGATTTATTGGCTACGAATAAATATTATTACTAAGATAACTATTATGGTCGATGTTGATGTGTACATTAGCTATGTGTCATGAACGGATGCCACGTATAAGTTAACATCCCCTCAAGACATGGATATAAATGATCTTCCATAGAAAATTTTAACCAAGCTTTCAAATACACATTCCCATTCCCAGTAATAGTAGGAGAAAATGGGGGAAACTCAGCTTCAAATATGAAAAGGGTGAAATGAATGAGGAGAAAAAAGAGGCAAGACTAACAATAATGGAATCCATGTCTAATCAACTGCTATCGAATTCAATTGCATTTTATGAGATGATGAGTCACATTGGATCAAAGGTGTTAAAGGAAAAGCTTTCATCTTCAGCCACATCAACTTGTGGGTCATCCTCACTGTAAAATGAATTAATGTTTGAATAATAACAAGTTATTGTGAATAAATTATTTTGATATTATGAAAATATCATGAAAAGCCCTAAAAGCATCTTCATTGATAGTTACCGAACCTGACATGCATTTGAAGAGTAATATGACAATTTATGAGTAACAAACTCAATTTTTATAGCCTTCATAATAACAAGTTTATATTCTTTATCATGATAAGTAAGTATGGATAGAAACCACAATTTAAAAATTCCTCCTAAGATAGATGCATGATCATCTGAGAATTACTCAAACATGGCTTGTCCATCCAAATCCATATATTCGAATTCTTCCTGAAAATGATTGAATATAGCTCCTAAAAATAATGCATTCTTACAATCAGAATCTTGTAGATCATGTTGGTTCTTAGGTCATGCCAATTATTTACAAAAAAATAGATGAATTCATAATATACGAAAACTTATTCATACCAACAAATTCATGTTTATATGAATCACTTTGATGGTGGGGGAGCACTCATATTTTCATAATTCATTTCCTTTCGAGGCTGCATTACAATAAATATGGGAATCTTGAACGGAATTAGAGGGAGTGCTTTTGGAAAAGGAATCATGCTTCTATCAACACTTTTCTTAACCAATATTTTCTTTCAATTTTACAACACTATCACCAAAACCATGTGCCCTTTCCATATACTCTTTTTTATAAAAAATTAAGATATTTCAGACAAAGAACATAACCACACACCTCTATCAAACATAAGAGACAAACATAGGGAAGAAGAAAACATGACAATGCTACTATAATTATTGAAAAATAAACACACACACATTACAAAAATAAAAGGGAAAGACACAAGCCATAATTAAAACTAAAGGAAATGTATTTACAATGGAATAGGGAAAATAATATAACTAAACTTGACCCAAAAAAATATAAGTATTTACAAGTATTTTTTGAAAGATTGAGAATAATTCTATAAAATTTGTGAGAAACAATCACAACATTTTTCTCATAACATTTATAGGTAAAAATTGAGCATGGAGGGAATAAAACTATGACAACAACTTCTTGACTATGGATATCCAAAATACAAATATTACTTTCATTCATAAAAAGATAAAATATATAAACATTTTTCTCACAAATGTAAGGAGTATGTTATAAGTGGATAGATATAATATAAATAGCATGAGTTATACCACCAAAATTACTATTTTTTGGATATTCTTACGATTCTTCTATTGTTAATGGTTGACGTAAATCATCCTTAGATGCTTCTAAAAGTAGCCTTCGAATCAAAACTCTGAGACATTGAAAACTACCACAAAATTCTTCTTGTTAATTGATTCTTATTTCTTATTCAAAAACTACTACGCGCTTGTGCTCAACATCATCATATATCCATTCTTCACCAATGTGAAGCTTGCTCTGCTCAGATTCATCTCTTGTTCTTGTAATGAGGTTCAAATTAAATTTCCAATACATTATTCCATGTATTCTATTTATTGGGATGAAATTTGAAGATCTTCTTTGGAGTGTTGAATAAAAGAAGCTAATTTAACGATGGGAGTGTTCACAATGGTCAAGGTAAAATTTTTATTTTCATACTCAACACCAAGAAACTCTTCCTTTTACCTTTTCTCCACCTTGTGTAAGTTTTGAAGTGGGTACATTTATTTTTGATTTCTTTAAATTTCTCCATAGATATACTTTAAAATATATGCTCTCAAGGCCACATAAAGAATCATGTTCTATTTAAAAGTATGTACAAATAAAAAATGATTTACCTCTACATCATCACTTGCAAGAATCCTATTAACCATTAGTTTATTCTTATTTATGATTTTCCCTTGTTTTCTTATTATTCTTTCAACCAAATCCTTCTAAGGTGGACATATTCTAGTTTCAGCTAATATCTCTTCATGCTATCAATGTTTGTAAACTAAAAATTAGACATTGGGTAGTGATCTAACAAATCACAAAATATAAAACATTGGAGTGAATTCCATTTTTCTCGAGTTCCATTTTAATTGAGTCACAAATATTCATTTGAAAGGCTAAGATTCCGTTCACATTTTACAAATTGGATGCTCTGTTCAATTCCCAGTAGTCACAAAAAAATGTTAGCGAATTTTTGTCACTTTTAATTTTCTTTATTTTATTGACTTGCCCAACAAGTAGTGATAATATTTTGAAATATTGGATAAATTATATTTGGGAAGGTGTTTTTCCTCTTTCTGAGAGGAGCAGTTCCATCGTAAGATATATGGTTTTTTATATTTTTAACTAGATTTAGTATCTTATTGAATTAATGGATTTCATGGTTCTTTCTCTCTCAAGATTTCATATCTTATAGTATGTAACTAAAAGATATGTTAGATGGTGAGTAAAATAAGTAGTCTAATTAGTTATGGTCATTTAATTTATATGATTTAATAAGTTTACTATAACAAAGAAAAATATATTATTTTAAGTTTAGATAATATTATCGTAATATATCATATATCAATTAATTAATTTAATTTATATTTAGAAAAAATATTTGACAATTTTAGGAATCTCTTGGTGGACCTCTCTATGTATAAATTTTATCATAGTTATTCAACTTCATGATTTATTGGAACTTCCTTTTGAAACACAATATGCATTATGATAAAATTTAATAAAAATTAGATTTGATATTTCTCTATAGCTTGCACAGATCTTCCTCCAACTTCTAATGGATTCACATTTATTACCTCAAATTCAATATTGTCAAGTAGGTATTTTTTATTGCACATAAAATATTCCTAATTAGAGGGCCTTTATTATTTATGTGAACTAATTTTGTACCCTCCCCATTGTGTGTGGTACTCATGGCATCCAAATGATGTAGCACCCCCATACATGCAATGCCCATACATTACATCTTCTCCCTCTTCATGAAGTATTACATTATTATTTCACTTGTGCCAAGTTGATGGCATTTCCAAGTCAACAATGTATTATCCCATACATGATGAAATTTTTATCTTTCCGTTGCTATGATTTTGAATTTAGAAATTTATTTCATCAAAAATAATATTTAAAAAACAATCCTCCAATCTCCACACTCCTTACAAGTAGGATCCCAATAATGGAACCAAAATTGTGTACTTATTTTAGTATTCCTTTCTATGTCCTTCTAGAGATCTAATTATGAACAAAAAATAGGATTACTCATAGTATAAACATATTACTTAAGCTAGAGACTTGTGCACTTACCCAAGGTGCATCAAAATAATAATAAGATCTCCATCGATATAATAACATATAAAGAATAATGTGTTCAACAAAAAATTATGAAACCTTGTCATCATCATAAATAATATAAAATACTAAACATAAATGCTTATAACATATAGATTTAATGTCACTTCTACTCATCATTAACATCATACACTTTAAATCAACATGTAAAAAAAATCCAATAATATAAAGAACTAATAATTCATTATACAATAAATGATATAACATTTAAAATCACCTTTCAAGGCTCAATTTTTTATTAATACCCTAAAAATGTCTTCTACTTTATTTTCAAGCCAAACAAGTTTAACATATCCAACATCTAGTTGTTTAAATGAGATATGGAGTTCCCTATTTATAACATACTGGGGCCCCTTCACCCTTAACCAGTTGGTACTAAATTAGTTATACTTATTGATTTTTTCCAAGTATTCTTCCACTTGTCCTTCCCATTAAAATATTCTTCAATATATCTTGATCAAATTTGATTAATACCTTTCTATTTATCTATTTTCTCTCTTAATGTTTGACATCTATTGCATATTTCTTTCCTTGCTCATTTCTATGTTTATCCTATTCTATGATTCTTTTAACTTATACATTGATATTTACTTATGTTGCTTCTTTACACATGCATCATTATCTTTTCTTTGAATATTTATTAACTTTTCAAAACTATTATAAGTATGATTCTACATGTCTCACCTACAAATTAACTCACTTACTCATTTCTTACATAAATAACATTATGTGCATATTGTCGAGTCAAAAAATGGTTTCTTGTTGATGGTTTGAGAACTCAAAACCCTCAATGGGTGGCACCCCAAAATTTTCCATAGTATAAATAACGTAAACCTTTACTAAAGAATTGGATTTTTTTTATGATAATAAAAAGAATAAGACAACACTTTTGTGTTTATTGAGAAGAAATGACAGCATCCCTCCACCAATAGAAACTTTTTATTATTTAAAATAATTGGCAATATATATTTAATTGTTAAGGTATTATTTCCTAAAAACCATAACAATTTGATTTATGAAAAAGAAAATCATTTTATGTGCAATTGAAAAGAGGCTTTAGGGCTTAAAGTCTTAAATAATCCCTCCAAGAGACCATCAGATTTTATATAGGTCATTGGGTCCTATATAATATTAGATTGACAAGGTCATAAACAATTATTAAACGGAACAAATGGAGGATATTTCTTCATTTTAGGTCATGTAAGATTAAGTTTCAAAATATAAGTAAAATGGTAGGTCATACATAAAGACTAAGTCCTCTATTATTATCATTTCCATTGAAAAGGGTGTTAAGATTACTTCCCTTTATTAATGTTTTGTTGTTATTTTTATTTTTATATATTTTTTATGTTAAATAATTTTTGAATCCAATATAATAATATATAATATAATATTGATTTTTTTAAAATAAAATTATGTAAATAATTTTTAAGTCTATATTTCAAATTATATTTTATTATTCATTATCAATATGAAAATATAATATAAATCGACTATAAATTGAAATTTGTATATCAAAATTATCAACAATAACGTATTATGATGTTGGAAAATTAATTATAAAAAATGAGAATTAATAACTTAAAATAATGAATAATAAATTAATATAAATAACTTAAAAATTAAAAAATACATAAATTTTAATTTTTAATGATTAACTAATTTTTAATCAGCTCAGACTTTTCTTATAATAATAATAGTGACCTATCACAAACCCTGGGAGGATATATTTCTAAGTTGCACATTCCCCTAAAGTCCAAACATATCCACCTATACATAAATAGACCCAAACTTTTTGAAAAAAAATTGAAAAGAAAATAATAATTTTATGGAATTGTTTATAGTTTGATGATAAAACCTACTGAACTATGCGGGGGCCTTCTTAAATATTTGATGATAAAAAATGTTTTGTTATATAAGTCTCATTTAAATCTTTGATGATAAAACCTACATAAAAATTTAATCTATTTGTTCCATAATCTCATTTTTCACATTTTATTTAATAAATTATGCATATTATATTATTTCAGGGTTTTCAAATAAATGTTATATATTATTTTATAAAATTTTATTTATAAGTCATCAATTAATTCATTTTAATCTTGTCATTTTGAAATGATCATTTTAATTTAGTTGTGTGATGTATTAGTTGTGTTATAATATTTTTTATTTTTTTATTTTTATTTTATATAAAATTACAATTATCTATTCTCAATTATAATATAAAAAAATAATTATTTTAATTTTAATTATAAATTTAAAATTAATTTATTTTTAATATAAAAATTAAAAACTATTATATTAGAGAAATAAAAATGGAAAGTCCATTTTCACTTTAGTAAGAGTTAGGAATTTTGAGTATAAAAGGAACAAATTTTATAATATATTTTGTAAATTAGATTGAAATTATAATTTTTATTTAAATATTAAAAGATTCTTTGTAATACTATTTATTTATATTTCAATGATTGATTTAAATTTTTATTTTTTTTAAACTTTTACATTTTAAAAATTTTAATTTTTAATATGATTTTAAAGATACCTCAGTAATAAAGGACATATGTATTGAGTATCAAATATATAGTATTAATCCAAAAACAAGATTCAATAATTTTTTCCTTCTCATAATTTTTAATAACTTCAAAAATCTATAATACGCTTAAATTAATGCAACTCACAATAATATTTATTTTTATATGAAAAATACTAACACTACTATTATATGGTGTTCTTTCAAGATATTTTTAAGGCTACCCCTTTGAAAAATAAAATTATTAGTGCAGATCATCGTATTTTATTAAAATGGAATTTATTGAAAAATAACTTAACTTCTCTTAAGAAATTAACAAAAGGTTATTTACCTTTTGGTTGTCTCCATGTGACAACTATTACAAGCTTAATTTTGATGGAACATTCATAGATAAACCAAGTCTTTTTAGAGGTGGATTCATCTTCAGAGATAATATGGGATACATTATATCATGTTTTTCCTTCAACATTCATTGGTTTTAAAATAATTTAGCTAAAGATTTAACTCTTCATAAAAATTTGAGAACCACTATTGATTAAAATTTTAGAAAATTATTTGTGAAAGGTGATTCTTTCTTGATTATCAAAGTTGTTAATTTGATAAGTTCAATCTAGTGACATCTCAATTTAATCATTTAAAATATCCTCCATATCCTTCCTCTGTTTTAGGATATTTCTTTCTCCCACAACTACTAAGAGACTAACTCTCTAGTGTATTTTTTGGCTAACTTTGATTCACTTCACCTTCCTCATAATGAATATTGGCATTGTGAAGGCCCTCCTCCCTAAGAATATTGAAGAGAAATAATAAAAAAAGACTTGATCTATTGAAAACTCTTTTTGTTTAAATTCTCATTGTAAGGTTTGGTGATCAAGCTTTTGGAGTTTTTTTTCGTCTCAGGGCTTTCTCCCTATTTTTGCTTCTTGGATCTTTTTTGTTTGAGAGGATTGGAGAACCCATGGTTTCTATCTTGAATTATTTATTTGTCATTTTTTTCAGAGTAGTGATCTTAATTTCATGCTCTAAGTACATTCTAGTGATTGGTGATCAAGGTTTTTAGTGATATCATTTTCTTGCTTCCTTAGACTGATTTCATGGTGGCACTTCCTTCTTAAAATCATGGTCTACTCTAGGATGTGAAGTTTTTGGGCTTCAATCCTTTGGTCTTCTCTATTATAATTGGTTTATTCAATTTGTGGTTGTTTAGATATTTTCCATCTTCTTTTGTCCTCTTGGAGACCTCTTTTGTCTTTCTTGGTTTGATCTGCCAGTAAGAACATTTCTTATCTTGGGGTAAGGGCCCATTTTACCTTATTATTTTATATAAAAATACTGCTATTTAACATAACATTAAAACATTAAATATATTATATTATATTTTATAGAATTTTAAAAAATTAATATTTGTAAATTTCAATTAAGATGGTTTTCACTAGTTTAAAAAATCATTTGCTAATTGATTGAACGTAGAATTTTTTATAATAAACTAAAATGATCTTTTGAAACTTTTATTGTTTAAACCACATAATGTGTTTATTACAAATAACTTTTGTTTAAAATTATCTATATATATTTATCTATTTTTTCCTCAACTACAATAAAAAGGCTCAAACTAGCCCCTATGTATCCCTTATTTCATGAAGATTTTATATGCATGTTTTATAGTATTAATAGAAAATTTAAGATGTATAGATTACATGTGTTTCATATAAAATAATAAATTATTAAAAAATTAAATAAAAAAATATACCATTTTTTAAAGATTTTTTTGTACACTCTATTTTATAAATATGAAATGAGGACAATTTTAAAATGTGTAAAATCTAAATGAAGGATGAGAATAAGGTAGCTTGCCATGAGATGCTGAGGTGTACATCCATCAATCAGTGTGGCACGAATGCAAGCCATTAATAAGTTACCATCTCCTCCTCCATTCCAATCCACACAAGACAAGGATTTAAATGATCTTCCATAGAAAATGGTTACCAAGCATTTACATTCACAACAGGGCAAAAAATCAATAGCCTCTTTGTTTCCTTAGGCTCTCATCATTTTCAAAAGAATTCTTTACAAGAACAAATTTGATGATTTCATAGGTAGGTTTTCCGCATGACGTTGATGTGTGTGTCACGAATGGATTTAAATGTTTTTATTCAGAATATGGTTACCAAGAATTTACATTAGTATTCTGATTCACAAGGGAACAAAGCAACAACCTCTCTACTCTCTTGGCTTCTCATCATCTCTAGAAGAGCCCTTCACAAGAACAAATTTATTGATTTTATAGGTACACTAGACACATGACAGTAATGTGTGTGTCGTGAATAGATTTAAATGATCTTCCATAGAAAATTATTATAAAGAATTCATATACACATTCTTATTCATATTAGAAAAGCAAATCAATGTCTCTACTCCCTTAGCCTCTCATCGTCCCCAAAAAAACCCTTCTCAAGAAAAAATTTGTTGATTTCATAGGTATGCTAGCCACACAACGTTGATTTATGTGTCGCAAATGGATTTAAACAATCCTCCACAAAAAAAAGTTACCAAGAATTCACATTCACATTCACATTCCCATTCCCATTCACAATAGGAGAGCAAAGCAATAACATCTCTATTCCCTTAGATTCTCATCATCTCTAGAAAAACCTTTCACAAGATTTTTTTTTTTTGATTTCATAGGTATGTAGTTAACATGATGTTGATGCATGTGTCATGAAGGGATTTAAACAATCATACATAAAAATGGTTACCAAACATTCACATTCAAATTTCCATTTATAGTAGGAGAGTAAAACAACAACCTCTCTGTTCCCTTGGCATCCCATCATCACCAAAAGAACCCTTTGCAAGAATAATTTTGTTAATTTCATATGTATGTCCTCCTCTCACATCTATGCAATGTTTGTGTAGAAACATGCAAGGTATATCATCTCATAATATTGTAACATTTATTTTTGAGAGTCCATATAAACTCAAGTCCCCACATTTTTTATAGATTCAGCCTCTGTGAGAAAGGTTATTTTTCATAATATGTTTATGTTAATAATAGGAAAACTTAGATTTGAGCTCTTCAAAACTTGCACATATTCCTACACTTTCTCATGGCTTCATATAAATTTACTCAAATTAACTCTCATCAAGTAATGATCCTTTACCATGCATCACTTTTTCCTCATTAGATCACCTATCTTCTTTACGTAAACAAATCATATGAAACTTGCACATCTTCCTCCACCTCCTCACAACATCACACCAATTTATTCAAATTAACTCTCCTCAAGAAAGGATCCTTTACTGTGCACCACTTTTTCTCATTATAACCCATATATTCTACACGTAAACTAGTCATGTTCCCTCCTTATTCTATGTGTGTACTCATGGCATTCAAATGACTTAGCTCCCCCTCCCATGTGGGGTTCATAATTCACATCATCTCTACCCTCTTCATAGAGTCTTCCATTCTCCTTTCACTAGTGCCAAGTTAACCTCATTTATAGCTCACCAATTTCATAGTCCTCATGTGACAAAAACATTATCCTACCATCGCTATGGTTTTAAATTCAAAAATTAATTTCATCAATAGTAATATTTCAGAAACACTCCTTCAATTTCCATGCTCCTTAGAAAAAGGGTCTCAACAATGGAACCAAAATTTTGTGCTTATTTTAGCCTTTCTTTAAACTATTTTGCAAAGAAAAAAATATGCACAAAAAATATGATTATTCACAACAGTGACATATCACCTAAGCTAAAGACATAGGGACTCACTTGAAGCATATAAAAAACACTAAGAACCCCATTTATGTAACAATTTATGGAAAATAGTATGTACAAGAACTCCCCATAAAGACACTCACATTATCATAAAGAGTACAAACTACTACCAATTAATGCTTATAACATATGGATTTAAAATCATTTCCATCCATCACTAACATCATATAATTTACATCAACATGTAAAACAACTCCATTCATGTACAAAACTAAGAATTCATGTTACAAGACATGATATAACATATATACTAACCTTTCAAGGATTGATATACTCTTCAAACCCTAAGTTTTCCTTCTACTTACATTTCCTATACAATAGACCTACCATATCCAAAAAATATTTGATAAAATGAGAGGTCAAGGTCCCTATTTATATAATTCTTGGACACCTTTGGTTGCCAATTGGCACTAAAGCAACTCCACCTATCCATGTTTTTCAACCGTTCTTCCATTTTTCCTTCCCTTTAGAGTATTATTCAGTATATCTTGGTTTATTTGGATCAATCCCTTGCCATGCTAATATTTGTTCCCTTGATGTTTAACATATGTCAGATCTTTTCTTTTGTGATCCTTAATATATTTCTTCTAGTTTATGTCTCTTTCAACATATGGATAATTGCTTACTTAGGTTTCTTCTTAACTAAATCATCACTCCCTTTCCCATACATGTTTAAAAACTCTTCAACACTATTTTATGCATTTATGGGATAATAATTATGATCCTACATGTCTCACCCATGCATTATCCCACTTTTTCATTTCTTGCATAAGATTAATTATGTGTAGAATCCAAGGGTTAACATGTGGTTTCTTCTAGATGGTTTGGGAGCTCAAAAGCCTCAAAGTTTGACACTCCAAATCCTTCAACGGATTAAAAATTTAAACCTTTATTAAATAATTAAAAATGTTTTAGGATAACAAAAAGAATCAGACAACACTTTTATGTATATTCAAAAGAAATGACAACTTCACTATTTGATTAGAATATTTTTCTTAAAATCCATGATATTATATATTTTATTTTTAGATTATTATTTTCTTAAAAATCATAATGATTTGATTTTTTTAGACTAAAATAATTTTACAAGCAGTTGGAATAAGGCTTCAAGGATTCAAAGTCTTAAAATCATAAACGATTCTTGAAATAAATAAATGGATGTTGTTTTATGTAAGATGAAATTAATAAGTAAAATTGTGTTTCAAAATACATCAAAAATTATAGGTCATATAAAAATATTCATGTCCTCCCTTACTACCATCTCCATTGCAAACGATGTTTAAGTTACCTTTCCTTATAAATAGTTTTTTGTTATTTTTATTTTATTATTTATTTTTTCATTAAAATAATTTTCTCTTCAATATAATAATATAGATAAATTTAAGGAACTCAAACATAAATAATTTTTATTAGATTTTTTTTTTAAATTTTAAGAATACTAAAATAAGTTCCATTTGAACAAAGATAATACACCTTTATGTCTCTTAACTAATTTAAATTAATTAAGCATAATTTTATGATGTCAAATTCTATTTTTAAATGTTTAACCTAACTTAAAATCATATATTATTCTCATATTTTTATATGCTTTAAATCTCTAATATAAAAGGAAATATATTATATGGTGTTCCATCCAAAATCTTGAGAGGATTCATTTTCAAACCGCACATTCATATAAAATGCTAACCATAATATTTAAATGGCTTAAATGACTTGAAAATTATTAACAACATATCCAAAAATTATGTTGGGAACATGTCCACCCATAAAACTAAACCAAAAATTAAATTTTATTGAACTAGGTATATCTGTTAAACAAGAGAATTATGGAAAGGTCTTATTTAAATCTTTCATATCCATTTTGAGCGTATGGTTCCATTGTTATTTATAGTTAGTATATAGTTCCATTCTGATCCATTTGAAAATATATACATTAAAAAGTTAATCTATTTGCTTTATAATATCATTTTTTGAATTTTATCTAATAAATGATATCGATTATTATGCATATTACATTAATTAAGGGTTTTTAAGATAAATATTATACATATTATATTATAATATTTTATTTATAAATCATTAATTACTTTATTCTAATCTTATGTTATTTTATAATGGTCATTTTAATTTAGTTGTGTGATGTATTAATTAAGTGGTGTTAAAATACTCTCTTAATTTTATTTATTTTTTATTATTTAATATGAAATAAATTTAAAACTAATTTATATTTATTAAAAAAATTAAAAATTATTATATTGAAAAAAATAGAATGTTCATTGTCATTTTAATAAGGTTTTAAAACTGTCACTGTAAAAAATTAAAAATTCCTATCTATATCTATATTATCGATGATATTGAAAATATAATTTTTATTTAAGGATTTTTTATAAAATTTGACATCTAAATAATAGAATATTTAATATAATATTATTTGATTATGTTCCATTTACTTGTTAATAATTGATCTAATTTATTTATTTATTTTTAGATTCTTATATTTCTAAAATTTTAATTTTTAATGTGATTTTAAATACATCTCATTAATAAGGTATATATATATATATTGAATATCAAATAAATACTAGTCTGTAAACTAGATTTGATAATTTTTCTTCTTATTTTCCAAATTTTTAATAATTATAAAAAATTAAAATATACGTACATTAATATAACTCACAATAATATTTATTTATACATTAATAATACTAACATTATTATTTTATAGCATTTTTTCAAGATATTTTAAAGGTTAGTATCACCTTTTGAAAAATAAAGTAATTGGTGAGGATCATCATATTATCTTAAAATAGAATTTATTAAAAAATAACATTGACCACCCTCCAAAAATCAACAAAAGTTATTGGGCTCTTGGTGGTGTCCATGTGACAACTATGTCAAGCTTAATTTCAATGGTGCATCCAAAGATAACCCAAGTATTTTTAGAGGTGGAGTCATCTTCAGAGAAAATATGAAACAAATTATATCATGTTTTTACTTCAACACTCATTGGTTTTAAAATAATTCAGTTGAATATCTTGCTCTTCTTAAAAGTTTGAGAACCACTATCGATCCAAATTTCTAAAAATTATTTATGGAAGGTGATTTTATCTTGATTATCAATATTTTTAATTTGATAAGTTTAGTCAAGTTACATCTTAATGCAATCATTTAATATATCATCTATATCATTCCTTTGTTTGAGGATATTTCTTTCTCCCGTGACTACTAAGAGACTACCTCTCTAGTATATTTCTTGGCTAACTTCAGTTCACTTCACCTTCCTCCTAATAAATATTAGCATTGTAAAGGCCCTCCTCCTTTGGAAAAATGCACAGAATTAGTCAGAAAAGACTTGATTTGTTAATAACTCTTTTTTGTTCAAATTTTCATTTCAGGATTTGCTGATCAAGCTTTTGGAGTGCTTTTGATGTCTCTGGGATTTCTCTCTATTTCTACTTCTTGGATCATTTTTGTTTGACAGGATTGAAGAAGTTGTGGTTTCTATGTTGGATTATTTTTTCATCATTTTCTTTAGAGTAGTGATATTAGTTCCATTCTCAAGAAATATTATAGTGATTGGTGATCAAGGCCTCTAATATTCTCATCTTCTTACCTCCTAAGAAGGATTCCATGGAGGTACTTCATTCTTAAAATCATGGTTTGCTATGGGATGTGAAGCCTGTGGCTTGTTGAATTTGTGGTTGTTTAGATTTCTAGTTTTTTTATCGTCTATTCTTGTTCCCCTGGAAACCTCTTTTGTCTTTGTGAATTTGATATTCTAGTAAGATCCTTTTATACCTTGGGGTAAGGGCCCATTTTAATTTATTATTTTACATTAAAGTACTATTTTACATAATGGTAAAAAATTAAATATATTGTATTATATTTTTAATGATTTTAAAAATTTAATATTTGTAATTTTCAATTAAGATGGTTTTGACTAATAAAACAAGTTGATAATTTATTGAAGGTAGAATTTTTATAATAAAATAAAATAGTCTTTTGAAACTTTTATTATTTAGACCACATAATACGTTTGTTAAAAATAACATTTGTTTAGATTTATCTTTATATTTTCATCTATTTTGATTCCTCAATTATAATAGAAAGATTGGGACCAACCACTAAATATCCCTTATTTCACAGATATTTTATATACATATTTTATATTTTTAATATAAACTTTAAGATGTATAGAAGAAATGTTTTTCATATAAATAGTAAGTTATACAAAAATAAAATAAAAAGTTATGCCATTTTATATATATATATATATATATATATATATATATATATATATATATATATATATATATTGGGTACACTTTCTTTTTTATAAATATGAAATGAGGACAATTCTAAAATGCATAAATTCTATTTTTAATAATTTGTTATAAAAGTTTTACAGTGTGAATTTTAAAAATATAAGGGTTTTAATTTTTTTTTTAAATTATAAAATGTAGATTAAAGATATTCAATTTAAAATAATAATATATATTATTAAAAAAATTATTTATTTTAAATTTTAAAAATTATAGGAAAATAGGATAAAGGTTGAACAAATTACAAATAATAAAAACACTAAATTTTTTAATAACATCCCTTTATAATAATAAAAATAAAAGATCGAATTTAAACTATATAGATTTAAGTCATTTATTTATTATTTTAATGAAATTTTATTTTAATTTAAAAGAATAATATATATATATATATATATATATATATATATATATATTAATAAATAGAAGGTTTCCAATAATTGGTATAGCATATGATTATACAATACTTCAAATTTATCATAAAATATTTAATAGTTATCAATATTTACAATTAGCATATTTATCTTAGATAAATCTATGTAAAAGATGTTGAGAGATATCATTGTTGAGGGTGTTTATTCTACTTATGTCACAAATCCAATATAAATATCTCAAAAATGATATTTCTTAGTGTCATTTACATAAATTTGTTTAAAATAAAATTTTTTAGTATTCTTAAGATTATATGAAGAGGATTTGAATGTGAGAGAATTCCAAGCATGATTAGAAATTGACGTTATATAGACTGTTTTTAGTGCCCCAGACTCTATTTTAAGACCAACAACCACAATTATGATCTTAAAATTTAATTCGTCAAACGTTTTAATTTTTCATAATACCCATTATATACTATATTACATGAAATAAAATATGACTAGTTATTTGGGCACATACTATATTTTTATAAAAATAAAAAAGTTTCAAATTGTTTGAAAGAGTTCATAATCACTAAATTTTTACTAATAGGTATATTTTATTTGAAACTACATTACATTCAATGTTTAGTCGTGAGCTGATTTAAATAAATTATCCTTACATTTAAAATCATTGCACATGGTTTAGAACATTTGTTTGTGGAGCTTGAGAAACAATTTGTATATCATCTTCTATTATCTCATTTTCATGTGGTATTCCTATTGTAATTGTAGTTATCTTGTCAATGATTACATTCCATGCTTCTTCTTCAACAAAATCTACATCATAACTAATTATTAGCTTCTTTGTCATGAGATTGTATAGTTTGTATGCTTTGGATTGTTCACTATACCCCATAAATATGCACTTTTTGCCTCTATCATCTAACTATTTTATTAATTATTAAGGTATCAAGGAATATGTTACACATCTAAAGACTCTCAAATGAGAGACATTATGTTTCTTTCCACTCCAAGCTTATTGTGGTATCTTATTTAACACTACTTTTATTGAACCCCTATTAAAAATGTATACCACAAATGCAACCCCTTCAGCCCAGTATTCATTTGGTAGATGCTTAGATTTTATCATACTTTTTGCCATTTACATAATTCTCCTATTATTAATTACAATAATGCCTTTTGTTGAGGTGTATATCTTATTGCAAATTATTTTAATATTTTTTTCCCTTTTAAAAATTTAGAAAATCATTTGATTATATTCACCACCTCGATCAGTTCTCAATATTTTGATATAATATCCACTTTACTTTTCCACTAAGGCCTTGAAATAAATAAAAACAACAAACACATCTGATTTATAATTCAATAAATAGACCAATTTTTTTTTGATGAAATCATCAATAAATGTCAAGAAGTATAGATTTCCACTTATGGATAGTGTTTACATCGGTCCACAAAGATCTAAATGGAATATCTCAAGTTGATGCCTTACCCTATAAGATTTTCCAAATAGATTTTTTGTGTATGTTGATTTGCTTGTATGCAACTCACATGATGTTTTAAGAGGATCTATTGGTGGCAATCCATTTACCATTCTCTTCCTATGCTATAGTTGCAATTCTATAAAATTTAGATTCCCAAATCTCAAGTGCCATAACCAAGATTGATTATTATATGAAACTTCAAAAGTTTATTTAGTAATTGTTTACAATTCTTAAGGTTCTAAAATTAATTCACTTCAGATCTTAAGAGGAAACATTCTATTGCTTGTCATCCCAACTTTTCTAATTAGCCTATTGCTAGGTTTCTAGTCCAAAATCACACATTCACTATTCTCAAAGTATATCATATACCCTTTTTTCACTAAATGACCAATGCTTATGAGATTGTGTTGCAATCCAAGAACATAGTATACATCAGGGATATGCTTTTTCTCACCTTTTTTTATTCTTATGTTAATTGATCATTTTCCTATGGTTGATACTTTGTGATCATTTCTTAATTTCACTTTTGATTTCACTGAATCATCCAATGTTACAAACAACTCCTTGTTTCCACTCATATGATTTCTACACCCACTATCTAAGAACCATACTTACTTTAAACTTTCTTGTGCAACATTACATGTTATCAACATTGTGTTTTGTTCACTAGTGTTGGGATGGTTTTTATTTGTAAAATTTGTCTTTTATTTATTCATATCATATTATCTTTTTCTACATTTAGATGTAAAATATCTAAATATTTTACAATAATGATATTGGAAGTTAGATTTATCATACCTTTCTCCTTAATGATGACTATGAAAATGGTTGTTTCTTCTTCCTCTTGTTGGTGTGAAAGACACATGTGTGCTTGATGTTTGTATTTTTCTTTCAAATTAAGTAGAGTCTATTCCTCCTCTTGATGAAAAATGACCTCTACCTCTGTTTTAATTTGATCTCCCTCTTGTTATATTCACTAAAAGATAAGATTTGAATGAATTTTCCAATGAAGATGCCTCTGAATGCTTTAACCTTTTCTCATGTGATAGAAGTGACCCCACTAACTCATCAACTAAAAGCTAAGTTAAATCCTTTGATTCCTTAATGGTCGTTACTATTGAATCGAACATTACAAGTAAGCTTCTAACTTTTTTTTTTAAAACTCTATGGTCTTCCACACTCTCACCATGAGTCTTTATTTAATTTTCAATCCCCATTACATGTGGAAAAAATGAGTATATTTTCTCTAATTCTTTCATATGAAGGTTCTCAAAATCCCTTCTAAGTATTTATAATTTTGTAGTTTTAACTTTTTTTGTACCTTGGTATGATGTTTGAAGGATTTTCATGCTTGTTTTGATCTTGTTGCCACTTAAATCCTTGAAAAAATTGACTCTTCTATTGCTTGTTGAATGAAGAACAATGCCTTTGTATCTTTATTTTTGTTTTCCTTCAATAAGTGTTTCTCTTCTTGTGAAATGGCTTGGAATGGTTATTGATTTATTGGTTTCAGGAACCCATTTTCAACTAAGTCCCAAACATCCTAGAAGCAGTGTATACACATAATATTTTCAAATTTTTATTAATTACTAACACTTTGTATCTTGTAGAAACTTGTCAACTCTCAATCTTTTTGAGTGCATGTCTTAAGGGGTGAAGCAAGAAAGGGATGGGCAAACCACTAGTGTTTCATAATATTGTTATCCCTTTTTCCACTTGACATCTACACACTTATCTCTTAAATTCATTTACCCTAATCTTATTCTTCTCTATCCTACCCATTCTAGTCAATTTTCATGCTTTATTCCTTTTTTTCTTGCCTTAATTCCATGTTGGACAATCAACTATACTAGGTCAATTGGGTCAACCATGTACCGTTTAGGGGTATTTTTCAATTTCTAAGTTTATTAGCCCTTTGTCCAACCTAACTCAGACCTAGTGAATTATCCCCAAAAACATACAAGGTTAACTAGGTCAAACTTGTACAACCAACATTTATAGGAGGATTTAGGGCAAGATCTACCTATATATACAAGTTTATTCCCAACCATTTGTAAGAAGAAAGAAGTGAAAGAACATATTATTATTAATAATTTTACTTGAGGAATAAAGCTTAGAGTTGCATACTTTCTTTGGAGATACGGATCTTGCCTTGTGAAGAAGTGTTTTGGATGCATAGATAGGTTGTGTAGCTTAGAGTTGATTTGTCTTTGTTATCTTTACATACCGCAATAATCTCTTGTGAATCACCTTGTATAAGGGAGAGATTGAGGCTCGATGGGTTCATTTTCAAGATAAGTATTCTTAACTTTATTTCTCATTTGTAAGAGTAGATTGATAATGCAGTTATGCATTTCTTCTATGCATTGGGATTATATATATATATATATATATATATATATATATATATATATATATATATATATATATTGACGTGAGTATATATCTTCTATGCATGTTTAGTTTAGTTTGTTTTGTTTGTAATCCATAATTTATGCCACAAGATTTGGTGAGCACTAGATTAGATTTAATTTCTTTTTTATTAGAATAGTGTGAACATTAAAACTCAAAGTCTTTTAGGGTTATTTCATGATTGTGTTAAACTGTAGGATTTATAACCCTTCCTATCATGGTGTATTGTGACAAGTGATCCCTTAATTAGGTCTAGTAAAACCTCATATTCGTCATGATCCTACTTAACAAATGTATTCCTAATCGAAAGTGTAGGTATGCTCTATCTTTTGAAAGATAGGATTTATTTATAGACAAGATGTATTTTTGATTACATACATTCTAGTGAATTTGATGTGAATCCTATCTCACCACTGATTAGATTATCTTCAAATTTCAAATTTCTTATTAACATTATTATTATCTTTGGCTTCACCTTCATAATATATTATGGTGAACCTGATGTGAACTAAACCTTGAAATATTTATTTCACTTCTTTTATTAATTTTCATCATTATTTTTATCACATATTTGACATACTAGATCAACTCTGTAGACCTAGTTCTAAATTTTGTGTGTAGGATTTTATACGTAGGCAACTAAATTGACCCAATCGACCTAATATAGGTTTTTAGTCTTCCAGAATTCTAGTTCATACTATTAGGTCAACCCAGTCGACCTTGTGTATTTTTAAGATTTTATAACAGGACCCTACACATGTTGATCAACCTAGTTGACCTAGTTAGTAGGTTTTGCTAGCATTCTTCAAGGTTCTTGATCAGTAATATTTGTCCTTTACATCTCTAAACCACCAAGGTTCCTTTCTATCTTTTTTTTCTTTCTTTTGATGTCTTTTCTTTCACAGTTTATAGTCTTTAAAACTGCCCCTAAATAGTCAACTAAATCGACTTTGTTGACCTAATTATGTGTTTTATGTGTTTTTTGGATAAATAGGTCAACTCTACCAACCCTATTCATTTTTAGACCCTATTTTCATAGTATAGGTTCAACTCTATCGCCCCTATTCTATATTTTTATGTATATCATTGTTGACTATATCAGTAATTGTACCTTATTTCAAAGTTGGAATTAGTCTTATATGCTAGTAATTAGTTCACATCTTTATTTTATCATTTCTTTCATGCTTAGAATAGACCACATAGTCTAAGTAGGGGGTTTTCAATTAACCTCTTAGTTTCATTATTTTTATTTTATGAACACATGACCAAATCATAAAACATAAACAAGCATTTTAACATTTGTTTACCCAAGGTCAACCTACTTGAATTTCATCACCAAGGGGGAAGCCGACTTTATACTATAGTAAAGTATAATGCATGGTTAAGAATATATTTTAGCTAAGTACTCAGCATCCTTATCATTTTGGTTTGTGAAGTGAGAGGGTAGGCCCTAATACCAAGTCTATATCACTGTGACTATAGTCCCTTTTAGCTCAAACTACCTAAGACTATCCTTAGATTGTCATTCTAGTTCCTCGCTTACAACCAACTTCCCATCACATTTAAAATTACATCTTAATAATTTAATAAACACTTAGATTGACCAATTAATTATCTCTTTAATTTCCAAGTTGATTGCTTGTTCTTTTCTCAATTATATTTTGTATAGTAAAAACATGCATTAGCTAGCATTGGTGCAAGGTTTTATGTTGTGTGCCTCAGTTGGATTCAACAACGTTAATCCAATTGGCTATTTATTTAATTTATATCATTTATTATTAAACTACTTGCAAAATTTATCTTGTTTCATTTCACAAATATGTCATAAGCTTTTTAAATTTCCCTCTCTATTGTACTAGGTTGACCAAGTCAACTATGTGTTATTTGTAGACCATATTTTTTATTTTTCCAACCTTTGTTCACTATACTAGGTCAACCGAATTGACCTTGTACTATTTTTAAGCCTTATTTCTTGTGTTGGATCGACCCAATCGACCCTGTATAATTTATTTCCTCTTCTTATTTCCTTGTGTGGTTATCTAGTCTTATATCATCATGATGACATCTATTCAGTGTTTTCTAGTCACAAACATTTCATAATTAAAGATTTTAATTATAACCTCACTTATTTCATTACTTCAGATGAAACTATCTAGTTTTTTGTTATTCTTCTCTTAAACCAAAACCAATCACTACCCAATGTAACATATTTGAGGTCATTCATCCTAATTCTCTTCCCAATACCAACTTTGGGAATCTTCCACCAACTATTCCCTCTCCTACCAACACTCATACCCTTATAACCAATGTTAATAATCCTGTTATTACACCCATAACAATATCATGAAGTCTTATAAATTCCCAAAGTAACATGGCTAAAACCACTCAAATTGATAATTTAGATGGTACCAAATTATTCAAAAGCCTTTATGATAATACTATTTACACTCTTACCAATAATGGTTGGTTTACCAAGATTCCTTCTTATTCTACCACACTTAAGACAAATAAAACTAATGTCAGGAATCATACATGTACAAATAATCCTCCTCCTACTAACACTAATAATCCTCTTCCTATCAACACTAACACCCTGCCTTCAAACCCACTGATTGATACAACTCAACTTCTTGAAAAAGTCATACAACAAATGAACATCATAAAAACAACTAACACCATTCATTTGTTGTATGACTTTTTCAAGAAGTTGAGTTGTATCAATCAGTGGGTTTGAAGGTGGGGTATTAGTGTTGATAGGAAGAGGATTTTTAGTTATATATATATATATATATGACTAGTCTAATGATCATATAAGGTCATCCACATGAATTTTAAATATTGAAAGTGTCTACTTAGATGTTGAAGGTCATTATCACCATGACTATGTTTGGAATTAAACTAACAGTTTTAGGTAAGCAAGTTGTAGTGATGGGTTTAAGACTCTATGACATGAATCGATATATATATATATATAATGTACATAATTATTTTATTTATACTTGAATAATATATCCATGCTTTACATAAGCTTAGAATTCAGTGTAATAGGTTGGAACATTTAATCCAAAATAGCTTGTCTAACTGAGTAAAGATTGTGATAGAGAAGGTCAACATATTGGTCTACAAGATAAATAATTTTTATTAGAGATTATGATCTATTTGTTTGATATTGTCATAAAAATATTATAAGTTCATTTTCATACACTTCAATTGCTTGAGTATGTTCAATCAGGTGTCAAAATTTCAAGTTTTTTAATTGTGTTTTGAGGCTAGTTGGCCGCTATGAGTGGGCTATTTGCATAGAAGAGTTTGAGCCTGTATATCTAGATTTAATGAATTTTATGAAGTTTTTGATTACCCTAAGTTCATTAGGTTTATGTATACGCTATTTTTTTCCATAATTTTTTCATAAAATTAAGTTTTTACTTTAGTTGTTAAAGATGGGCTTTTTAAGTATGCACAGGCCTAATAGGAGCAGTAGCAATAGTGTGCTTTAAGAAGTGGTTTGAACCTAGATGGATCTATTTAAATTGTAATATGACATGTTCCTACCATATAAAGTATTTTGGTTTTTTTTAAATATGATCAAAGAGTAATGTGTGCTAAGTAGGTCTAATGGGATTAAGTCTTCATGAGACCTAAAGGAGAGATAAGGCCTAATTGAAGTGGGTTAGACATAAAAGGACTCAAAGTAAATTTGATCCATTTATATGAGATGTCTTAAGATATATTCCATGGATAAATTATGAAGATAATAATTTTTGACCGACTAATAAGGATATGATCAAGTGACTTATATAAGTATAGGGTAGTTTTAGACCTATTTTTATGAGTAAGAGAGAAGCATGTGTGCAAGCAAATAAAAGAGCACAAAGAGGAGTAGGAGGAAGTCATGTAGACCATCATATGAATGTATAGTATCAATGATGTATCTTTGACATAGGTTATTCATATGAGGAATAAGGTCATATGACCTAATCAATTCATGAAGGGGGCTACTTGAGCGAAGAAGCGTAGAGGCTAGTTTGAAAGGGTTAGAAGTGTGAAAATAACTAATGAAAAATGTCATAAAATATTGTATGAGAAATAATTTTCTATAAAGGTGATCAATTTTTTTAGGTGGCTAAGTTAGTTCTGAGTTATTTAGGAGTTTGGTGTCTCCTTACAAGTTGGTGCTTGTTAAAACCTAGCTTAGTTGGTGCTTAACTAGTTGGGTTTGGTGCTCTATGTGAAGTGGGTACTTCACTAAAGTTGATGTTTATCTTATATAAATATATTATATTTACATCGTCATTGGGTTTTCTTCTCCTTGAGGGTTTCTCACACATATATATTGTGTTCATGTGTTTCATGCTCTAATGGATTGGTGCTTAATCTAGTTAAGATGTACATGCTTGTTTAAATGATATATTATTTCTTAAGTAAAGTTTTTTAAATATAGTTTTTGAATATTTATTAACCCCCCTATAATTCATTTTGATTTGAATAATTGGTATCAGATCATGTTTCTTTGAATCAAGCTGAAAAACCTAAATGAGATCCTAGAAACAAGGATGACTAGTCAACATGCTCAAGGTGGTTTCTCTACCAATAATGATTTGTTAGTAAATGGATATATTTATGAATTTTATAAAATCAAGATGAATACATATTTTATGTCTCAACGTAATGATATATAACATTTAGTAGTGGATGGTTATAGTGCTCTTCTTATTCTACCAACTGATGCGACAAGTAAGAAAGCTAGTGAAAATAAATCCACGGCAATGAATTCTATTATTTGTGGACTATCAAAGGAAAAGATTATGAATTTAATGCACTATTAATTACATAAATGAGTATGATAAAAATTTAAGACTGTTTATGAAGGAGACACCAAGGTGAAGATGGCCAATTTATAGACCCATCAAAGATAGTTTGAACTAAAGATGAATTAAGATGAAACCATTGCATCTTACCTATTAAGGGTTGATGAAGTTGTCAATATAATTAGAGGATTGGTAGAAGTGAAATAATCTAATATTATTCAAAAGGTGTTAATATCACTAACTACTAAGTTTTACTCTAAGATGTCTATAGTAGAAGAGATGTAAGATTTAGACAAGGTAGAAATGGATGGACTTCTTGGGATCTTGACTATCTATGAGATGAAAATTAATCAAGGAAGACCTCCCAAAAAGGAATCATATTTCAAAGTTGAGAAGAAATCAAAATCCAAGAAGGTCAAAGATGATGAATGCATAGATGTTTATGATAATCAAATGGTGGACATGTTTGCAATAAAATTGAGGTTTGGATCTTGTAAGTACAAAGTTAATTTGCCCTTCAAATGTTTCAACTATGGAAATATTGGTCACTTTGAATCTGTGTCCTAATAAAGATAAATTTGAGCATAATGAAGAACATTATAAACATAATAGAAATGATAGAAAAGGGCTATAAATTTGAAAAGACCAAGAGAGATTTCAAGAAGAATGAAGGTAAGAAAGGTTCATTCAAAAATAAGAAGAGTTTCTATACAAAAGATAACAACTCATCTAATGTAAGTGATTCAAGCACATATGATGGTGATTATGGTAATAATGAACCTGAATTTGAAAATAATGAAACCTTAATCATGGCCATAGAAGCACATATAAAATTAGATGAAGAAGAATCTAAAGTAAATCTTGAGGTAGAGTTGGTAAGTGACCTAGAGAAGGTGAAGTTCCAAACGAGAAAAAATAATAAACTAAGATCATTAGTTAATGAATATGAGGAGTAGATTAATTTTTTTGATAAAACACTGAGTAATACTTCCAAGGAGTATGATGAGATCATCAATAAATTTGAGGCATAGATGGATGTAGTCAATCCAAGCTTAAAGGTTAAAGTGAAATAGTGCAACAGGTATAAAACTAAATTAGAATCCTTGAAAGTTAAGTTGGATCAAGAAACTAGCAAGGTGAAAATTTTTGTGAAGTTTGAAAAGATCACTAAGGCTCTAGATGATATCTTGAGTAATCAAAAGTCTACAAGTGACAAAATGGGTCTTGGTTTCAAAGAAGACCAAAAGAAGGCACCTCAAGTCAAATAGAAGACTATTGAAGAAAATATGATCAACCTGGAAAGTCCTATCAAATATCCTAATGTTATAAAGTCTATTAATTTTTTCAATGGTTATTGTTTTGTATGCATTCAGTTTGGTCATAGAGTAAGAGAGTGTAGAAGACCCTTCAAAAATGAGTACTCATGGAACTATGGAAGGAGTCATAGTTCACATCATTAAAGAGGTATGTATAAGGTGATTTGTTACAGCTATCATAATGTCAAAGACATTACAAGATTCTATCCTAATAGAGTTAGAAGTTCATCAAGTTCAAATAGGAAGTTTTAATCCCCTAGAGTGTAATAAAGAAGGCGAATGAATGTATGAAAACCAAAGGTAGTAACGATACATCATGATTAGTATACAAGATCAATTGGACTACTTGCTTTGATAGAGAATTTATTAGGTGTAAAATATATTAAAGAATGTTTGTTGTCATCTCATATTGATAATCAAATGGTTGATGATGAGATCAAACCTATAGTGCCAATCAAGCCCAAAAGGACATTGAAAAATATTCAATCTTGTGAGAGTATGGAGATATATAAATATCATAAGTTCATGGTGTTTTAGTGCCCTATAAAAATGGGTGGCTCTATTAGGATTTATGGAGGCATTCTTCTATCAGTAGAAGCATGAGGTTCCAGTCAAAGAAGGTTTCATATCGAGAAGATTCCACATTGTCTTTGTTGTAAGAAAAGAGATGAAGATGGATATTATCCATTCCTATGTTAGTAGATTTGAGGTTTGAAGTGTATTAGGTAGTATGATGAGAGATATAAGGTTGACATCAGGTATCTGAGGTCAAAGTTTAGTCATATGGTATATGAGAGGTAAGCTTTTGGAATCTATTTTTGTGAGTAGTTGAGCCTAATCTGTGTTAAGAAGAGGTATTAGTGTCAAAATTATTGATGGAATATAAGGATGGTTTAAGATTATTATTGATTCATGTGTTTATATATCCAGACAAAGGGGGAGTCCCTATTTATGTATTTGGTATCAAGAGTGTGTTAACCTAGTGTGTGATCAAGAGTTTAATCTTCTTCAAACATGTCAAGGAGGGTAAGTGATGTTGAGTTTCTAGTTCATATAAAGGAGGTATATATGTATTTAAGGGGAGAATGTTCTAAATGCTTAATATATTTTATTTATTGAGTTTTTTATGGACCATCTAGGAGAATGATCTAAAAAGGGATGATAGTTCAAAATAAAGGGCACGTGACCTAATAAAGAGAATTTTTTGAGCATTGTATGCCATCTAGGGTCTTTAAGAATTAGTATCAATCTCATAATGATAAAGTGTGATTCCAATAGTTTTAGGTGACCCTTTATTATTAACATAAAATGAGGAGAAATATCATAAAGGGAGACAAATGGAAATAGCTAGATCTAGGAGATGGTTACCATCAAGAATGGTTTCCACAATTTTCTGAGTATGTTTGCCATAAATGACAAAGGGGGAGATTTTTGAGATTTTTCATTGATTTTTGAGTCTTATAATTTATGTTTTCATTGATGTCAATTTTTTTTTGAAGATGCATGGTCAATTAAGCTTTGATGTATGTGCAAGTAGCATGATGAAATGAGTAAGCTACGAAGATATTTAGTCAAGAACTGAATATCTGCAAAAGCAGTACTGAAGATGCTCCATTGAGTTACGAAGATGTTCTATTAAAGATTTAAAGATATATCAGACAACTCTAAAGATGTTTTGATAAATATTTGAAGTCCTTTCTAGTCTTGCTCTCAAGATGCCCAGTTGTACTCTGTAGATTAATATAGCCATTCCAAAGATATCTACTATATATATATATATATATATATATATATATATATATATATATATATATATATATATATATATATTCCCTCTTTAGATATCTTTTTTAAGGAAATTACTATTCATATTAATAGTATAAATTTATTTGATAATTTCAATTTATTAAGATATAATTTGAAATCAACTTGATGATTCTTCTAAGGTCGATGTCAAGTTTTAGGTCAAGATAAGCATGTTTTGAAATACTAGTATTTGAATACAAGGTGTCTTGAGAAGCATTGGTCATATCATAAGCATGTACATGATAAAGTATGTGTATAGGTATGATATTATATAAGGATAATTAAATTCATGTGAACAAGTTGTATAAATATTAAGGAATGTATCAAGGTCAGTTATCAAACTTCAAGTGCTTGAGAAGTCTAGACATGACACTGATCATTACATGAATAAACCTTATGAGAAGGTATGGGATTAGTGTATTGGTAATATGAATGAAAAGAGGAATAATAGGATATATTAATTTTATTAATCATACATATGAGGCATTGGATCATTCGTGAGAGTTTTAAGGTGAAGCCTATAGGGGTAAGTACTTCAGTCCAAGTCTACAATTAGACTAGTTATAGACCCTGTTTGGCCTAATAAGACATCATGAGATGTTGAAAATATATATGAAGAATTTTTAAAAATATTTAATCATGATAGGAAGTTTCATGGCATGTACATGAGGTGCTAATATCTTTGATAGTGGCTAGAAGGTCAATTTCGAGGCTTAATGTGTCTTGCAGGTCAAGGCTTAGAAAGCAAAGAGAGAGATGGTGGTCAGATGGGGTATCATGATTATTTTATAAGGAATGGATGAGTTGGTAATCATTCAAAAAGGTAATTAAAGTTATTTTAATCATGTCCATGAAGCTTTAGGTAACGATTTGTAAAAAAAATCTTGAAAAAGTGTTTTAAGGTTTCTTGAGTGCATAGAATGAATAGTTATCTACCCATTAAGGTTTTTTAAGTGCTCATTAGCACATGAAACATATTCATGAGAACATAATATATTAATGGTATATTTTAAATGGTCATAGATAAAATTTATAGGCATTGGTTTTTGTAATGAGGGGCTAAGCTTTATGAATGATTGTCAATACTAGAAGTTGGTTTAAACCCTCGAAGACACTTAATAGTGATCTGATGTGAAATAAGTTGATAAAATTTACCTATAATGGTTTGTTATGGATATAAAATTGATTATAAATTGTATTAAACTTTCTCAGGCACCTCCATGTGTGATCAGTTTCTTAGGTGAGTGAGCAGACCCTATAAAAAGTGATTATTTCTAAGAAATTTGTTGTAGCAGTCAAAGTTGACCAAGTAAAAGTTTATAAATATATTAATATTTAATCTTGAGACTCTTATTATATGTATATTATAGTTTATAATGAGGGGTGAAAATCCAATCATACAATTTTACCTATCAATAACAAATATAATAGTATAGACAGTGAAAAAACCAAGTAGAAGTGAGAAGCTGATTAGGGATGTGTTGTCATAGATTATGGATGAATATAAGTGCATGGAGATGTTTTTTAATACCTTTAATACATTTTCATAGTGGATATAAGTTTTTAAGATCAGTGGATATGATGAAAATGTTTCTCATAAGTTGACTTGTCTAGTGTAGATAAGATAGTGAAGATATAAAGTTATGAGATTAGACTGCAAGACTAATATTTCCATACAACCATGTTTTATATATATATATATATATATATATATATATATATATATATATATGATATTGGTATAATGATCCTATAAGGTAATAAACATGCATTATATGTCTCTTAAAGTGTCTACACAAGTGTTGAAGGTCATTATCACCATGACTGTGTTAAAAGGTAAATTGATAGTTTTAGGTAAGCAAGTTGTAGCAATGGGTTTGAGACTCTATGCCATAAATTTATATATATAATTAACAAAATGATATTTTTGGAGACTTTATTGATCTTTCTAATCTTTAGAGAGGTTTGAAAGTAAATAAAATATATAATAACATTGAATCCAAAATGGATTTTCTAGTTGAGTAATGATAGAATAAGTAATACAATTGCATACGAATACTAAATCTAGATGTGAAAACAATAGCAAATAAATTCACCATGAAATAATGAGAGAAAATTTTAAAATTCCATAACATAGATATACCATGGGAAAATCTCATGAAGAGGTCAAAAAAACCCACCAAGATTTTTTAATATTTTAGAAATAAAATGTACCCAAGACAAATTTTCTCTTCTTTCTCTTCTTTCTTTTTTAATTACATCTTACAATATAAACTCTTCATTATATAGACAAGGTAATCTGACCATTATAATGTGGCCTTTTCCAACCACCACATTAATGGATCCAACTTCTCCAAATATCATTTAATATGTTTTATTATTTATTTACACGAAGATAAACTCATGATAAATAATAAAATATATTATTATTTAACCAATGTAATGTAATGTATTAAAGGTACATAAATAATGCCACTTAACAATTAATTGTTTCAATACTTCTCCTTAATGTTAAGTGGGGATACATGGTGATTTTTAAGAGGTAACAACATAACAAGCTTACACTCCATGAACCATCCACATACTGAGTTTTAGGAGGTAATAATTGAAGGAAACATCTTTCATCATGCCATAGTCACCTTTAAAGGAATTGTGCTATGTAAATATATTCAACCAAAGGAATTACACTATTTAAATATAGACACCTAAATTTATTACATTACATAACCAAAACCACATAATCACCTTTAAACGAATTATACTATACAACTATAGACACCCAAAGGTATTATACTATGTAACCACAATCACATAGTCACATTTAAAGGAATTACACTATACAACTATAGATACCTAAAGGTTTTGCACTATGTCCCCATAAGAACCTTTAAAAAAAATTACACTATGTTACCCTAAAGCACATAGAGTGACTTTAGGCTAACATGATCATGAGACTACATCCCATAATGAGAATACATCTCATAATTTCTCATGAATAATCAACCAAACATATTGGAGTCTTTTATAACATAAATACCTCCACGCTAATATGAGTTGGGCACAATATAGACTTCCATATGAAATTTTATCAAAATTATATAAAGTGATATAGTACAATGATTTATAGTGAGAAGTAGAGAGAGATAAAAGGAAACACATGACCCATATGTCTTTAAAGAAGTGACATTGTCATGCACAATTCCCCTTAATAGCAACATCGATAGGCCTAGGATTAAATAAAATTTAATATGTTTTAATTCATTAATGTTTCACTGGATTTATTTACAAAGCTATATAACTTTGATTATCATCAAGAAGTTTGGTATAATAATAATATTCCACATTATGTTATTCTATCATCCTTCATAGTCACAAGGCTTCTTTAGAAACTTCTACATGAAATGCTCGAAGTGATAGCACCTTCACCAAACATAAACACATATCCATAAGTAGAATAATAATAGTATGGTTAGCATCATAATAACCAAATAATTTAGCATAATCAAAAGAAGAAGAATATAAATCAAAATGCATAATTCTTTTTATATCTTAAAGTATTCACTTTGTTAATTTCGAATGATCTGTGTATAGATCCTACATGAATCTCAAAGAAACACCCACATCTTATGAAATATCTATCCTAATAATGGTTAGATAAATCAAATTACTAAAAAAATATTTGTAAATAAGAGTTAATTTTATTGCACACATTTTCTAGATCAAGCTTTGACACAAATTTTAATAAGAGTTTATATAAGCTTGAAATCAAACATGTTAAATTTAACAAGTAGGCTATGTGATGCACATACAATAAATTCATTAATAATTTGATACTAAGTTAACTAAACCTTACATATCTTATTAATAATAATTCACATTATAATTTAAGTCATGAATATATATTTTTTCTTTTAAAGTCAACACTACAAGTTTGCATTTTATACTAAACTGATAAAAAAAAGGTTAGGAAAGTAGAAAATAAATAATGTGTTTTATACTTGATTTTTAATAAAAACACATATTTTAGTGAGTAAACAACAACACTGTCCACTTTAGTTAATTTCAAAATAATTTTAAAACATAAATATTTACAAGGGAAAAAAGTTGCAAGTGCTACAAAAATTATCACAAGTGTCATAAATTTCACTATTTGACCCAATTTTTGTAAAATAAATAGTAAGGGGTTTCAAATCAAATAAAGAAATTTTTTAATGTGTCTAAAATGTGTCAAAAAATAAAAATTAACTAGATGACTACAATCGATAAACAGTTGATAGGGTCAAATATCGCACAAAGTTATTGAACAAAGCACAAGTTCCCACGTGAATGAGCACACAAATTTAAAAAATTATTGTTTAAATATAAAATTAAATTGATCAAAATAAAAATTTTAGGGGATTTGAACATAAGAGCTACCTCATACAAGTGTACTAGCAAATTTAAGCTAGCCAACTCAACCACTAAACATGTTAATATAATAAATACACTAAATTGTATTTAACCCTTTTCTAATTTGATTTTTATTTTTATTTTAAAATAAAATATACATAAAATATAACTAAATATTTTTAAAAATAATTATCTACAAATAAAATTTGAATTTGAACAAAAGGGTTATAAAAAAGGCACAGGTGGGGGACACTGCCTATGTGAAAAAAAGTATTAAATAAAAGTTTTATTTTTTAAATGCTTTCATAAAACTATAGACATACCCATTGATATTTTTTGCAGTATGATCAAAATAGATGAATAACAATTGAGGAGGAGATGGATGAATAGCAGGATATATAAAGAACCTTTTTTGACAAATTAAAGGTTGAAAATACATGCAAATATCCTTTCAAAGCTAATGGCAGACCCAAATCTAGGTTTTATAGACTGTAAAATAGTTTTTAAATTTTTTATTTCAGCTATGGTGCCCAAGGGAACTAAAAAAATTAGAAAACTCTTTTTTATTTCTTCTCAGGCTCTGTAAGGGGCATAAACATGCTTAAATATTAATGAATTCACCTTGTGAGGAGAGAAACATGATACAGAACGACAAATCTAAAATTTTTAATGAAATTTCTTTCACAAAGGCTATACAAATCTGAATAGGTATGCCATTGGAGGTTTTGAAAAAATTAATTGAGCTCAAATAATATATTGCAGGGTTTGGAAAGAGTTTTGAAGGGTTAAATTATTATAAATCCACCCTATAAAATAGGAAATATACACTCAAAGTCTCCAAAAAAAAATTTAAAACTTATAGCATAAAAATGCCATACATAAGTGGATTTTAAAGTTAAACTCTTTCGAAAAAACAAAATCAAGATTTAGATAGGGTCCTAGAAGGTGATTTGTAGTCTCAAACAGTGAAAAATTCACCTTTCAAAGATTAGATTAGTAAAATAACTGCAAATCTGATTTTTTTCATTATTTTTTTACTTGCCAAGGCTGTACATAGGATGTACAAATACACCTACAGGCTGATATTATATTTATTAGCTCTACTAATACTTGCAATTACTTGTAAGTGCTAGATCTGCAACTAAAGAGCTTCAACCACCTTCATACAGATTATTAGTCTAAAAAATAAGAAAATCTTAAAAAAATTAATTCTTAAATAAGTATTTTTATCCCATTTTAAGACTTCCAGTTAGATCTATGACATGAAAATAGGCTTAAAATATGAAAAATACACAAATCTAAAATCTCTAGGCTCTAATAGAGGAAAAAATAAAATCACCTACTTCTATTGAAGGATGAGCTTAAAAAAGTCTTATGAATATATCATGGCTTAAAAAATAGATGAATCTAGGCTTGAACTTCAGCTAAAAAATCCAATCTATGATCTTGCTACTTGATCATACATCAATTGGCTCAAATACTATGACAAAACAAGTAATACAATTACATACTAACACTGGATCTAGTGTGAAACCAATAGTAGAGACATAGAGAAAAATTGAACACACCATAACATAGATATACCATGCGAAAACCTCATCAAGAGGTAAAAAAGTCCATTAAGATTATTCATTATTTTAGAAATAAAATGTATCCAATACAAAATTTCTCTTCCTTCTCTTCTCTCTTTTTTAATTACATCTTACAATATAAACTCTTCATTATATAGGCAAGGTAATATGACCAGTATGATGTGACCTTTTCCAACCACCACATTAATGAGTTATCCAAAGGTCATTTAATATATTTTATTATTTATTTAAATGGGGATAAACTCATGACAAATAATAAAATATATTATTATTTAACCAATGTAATTTGATGTATTAAGGGTTCATAAATAAAACCACTTAACCATTAATTATTCTAATAAGTAAAGACTATGAGAGAGAAGGTCAACAGATTGGTTTGCAAGACAAATAGTTTCCATTAGAGATTATGATCTATTTATGTGATATTATTCTAAGGATATTATGAGATCATGTTCATATACTATAATGTCTTGAGTATGTTTAATCAAGTTTCATAAGTTCATGTTTCCTTGATTGTGTTTTGAGGCTAGTTGGCAACTCTAAGTGGGCTACTTGCAGAGAAGAGTTCGAGGTTGTAAATGTAGATTTAAAGCATTTGATAAAGTTTTTGATTACCATGAGGTCATGAGGTTTTTGTATATGTGACTTTTTTCCATGGTTTTTTCAAAAAAATATGTTTTTACTTTAGTTGTTCAAAATGAACTTTTTGAGTATGCACAAGCCTAATACGAACAATACTAATGGTGTCTTCAAGTAGTGGTTTGAGAAAAAAATGTCATAGACCAAATATGACCCTAGATGGGGTCTATTTGAAATGTAATATGATTTTTTCCTATCGTATGAAGTGTTTTAAGGTGTTCTAATGAATATCAAAGAGTAACATGTGCTAAGTAGGCCTAATGGGATTAAGTCTCCATGCGACCTAAATGAAAGATAAGGCCTAATTGAAGTGGGTCAGACCTAAAGGGATTAAAATCACATTTGATCCATATCTATAAGATTTCTTAAGAACTATTCCATGTCCGACTTAATAAGATAAGAATGTTTGGCCAACTAAGAAGGATATGATCAAGTGACTTGTATAAGTAAAAGATAGTTTTAGGCCTATTTATGTGAGTAAGACAGAAGCATGTGTGTAATTGAAATAAATATCACAAAGATGAGTGGGAGGAGATCATGCGGACCATAATAGGAGTTTAGAGGATCATTGATGAATCTTTGATAGAGATTTTTCATATGAGTAATAAGGTCATATGACCTAATCAAGTCAACAAGAAGGCTATTTGAACAAAAAAGGCTAGAGGCCAGTTTGAGAGGAATAGAAGTGTGTGAAGAGGTGAAGAATAAGATAATCATTTATTGTATGAGAAACAAATTATTTAGAAGGTGATCAAGTGTTTTAAGTTTTTTTTTAATTATTGATGATTCATCTAGGGGGTTGGTGCTTCCTTGCAAGTTGGTTCTTGTTAAAGCCTAACTGAGTTGGTGCTTAGCTAGTTGGGGTTGGTGCTCCATGTAAAGTGATTGCTTCACTAAATTTGGTGTTTGTCTTATAGGAACATATTCCAATTGCATCATCAGTGGTTTTTCTTCCCTTTGAGGTTTTTTCACATATATATTATGTTCATGTGTTTCATGCTCTTGCTCTTGTGGATTGGTGCTTAGCTTGCTAAGATGTACATTATTATTTAAATGATATATGCATGATTAAATAAAGCTTTTAAAATAAATTGTTTGAATACTAATTCATCCACCCCTCTCAATCATTTAACTTTCAACTTGTAGTGCCTTGACCCCAAAATACCACTATCTGTTTAATCTTTATAAATCCTACTTACTTCATTATTATTTCTTCTATTCTATCCAATCGTGATACCATTTAAAATATTTTTCCCCTTGCATTAATTTATCTATCCTCCCCAATCTGATAAATCAAATAAAATTCTCCCAGAGTCGAGATGATATTTTACGTCACCATTTAGTTTATCAAAGTGTCCTAAAACCCCAATCAAAGTCTCTCTAGCCTACCTAGAATTGTATCCTCCTTTTATCCCTACTAGGGAGCCCCTTACACATTTTGACATGGTTGTCAATTTAGAATTGTCCACCACTTTCTTCTATTTATCCCTCTTCATTTCTCCTAGAGGATGTAGATCAGGGTGTCATTTTCCATGGTCTTCCCCACCTCAACTTTCAACCATTATCATTTCTAGTCAATATTCATAAATAAATAAATAAACCTAATGTAAAGAATTTCTGAAGTGGTATATGCCATCAAAATTCCAAGGGTGGATATTTTAAAAACACCACTTTAAGTAATTGTTCAAAATTCTTAAGAAACATACTAATTTTCAATAGGCTATGATTTAAAACAAATTGAAAATATATCATACATAATATAAGACAAATAGAATATGCATCAAATGTAACATATAGTTAATGAGTTGTCATCTAATGTCAATAAAGTATTGAAACTAAATTTTTACCTATTAGACTTTTATTTTAAGTCCATAAATGATAGCATAGCACCAAAAATGATTTTTTGGATTGTGTCATTGTAAATAAAGGAGTCTAAGTATTAAGAAAAAAAATCTCTTGATCAATCATTAGGATTATCATTCAAATTTGGTTGATATTCATGACAAAAATCAATAACTTGATCATTTACATCATCATCATGATCATTTTAAAATAAATGGTCCACCATATTTTAAATTCCAATGCTCTCTTCTACTACCAAATGAAATTTATATGAATAAATTTGTTTATTTGATCACTCCAAAAATATTAATAAATAATTTTAATAAGAACTTTATTACTCCTTTTGATGTCATTAGGATGTATTTCATCTTCAAGATGACATTAAGGGAAGATGTACTTTGCCTCTTTTTTTGGTTAAGGTCAAAGTTGAACATCAAATTCACTATATACATATGATGTATTATATACTTTTATATTGAATTAATAGTGATAAATTATCTATACACATAATTATTATGATGGATTCATTTGAAAATAACGTATAGAAAATTCTATTACCTAAAAAACCTACTATTTGGTGTAAGAGGAGCTATACCAATGTATCCTCATTTACACAAAAATTCTATCTCTAATTAGTTATCCAAATTTGTAAGTTTTGAAAAAAAATGTTTCTAAAAAAATATGTGACAAAAACAAATTCCTTGCTTGCTACCTTTTTTTTTTTTAAATTTTAAAAACCTTATTTAATACTAAAATTGAATACAATTAGAGCAATGGTAAAATAATTTTGTGCAAATATGAAAATCAATTTTTTGTTACTTATTTTTCTCTAGTGGCTCAAATGTGGCACTAAAATTAGTACCAACTTTGAGCCACATTATGCACTAGGTTAGCATCAGACATGGAAAACTAAATGAAAAAAAGGCTAAATTGACTCAATGTATGGAGAAAATTATACTTCGTATAGTAGGTTCTCTAAATAAAAAATTTATCATTACCAATTAGAGAGTACATTTTTTTAACAATGATACTCAAACCCTAACACCATCGATGTCATGAATATTACTAAATTATTTATGTATTTATTAATTTTATTTATCAAATATATTAATATAATTATGAAAAAGGTTTATCATGTTAAATATATTTTAATCTCCCTACCCTCTAAACATAAATGTCATACACTTTTAATAAAATATAAAAGATTTAAAATATTATAACCTAAATACATAATACTCTATTGTAAGCATGCTTATGCTCATTGTTAACAATTAAATGGGATGTCAACCATCACCGATTCTAAATTTTGAATACCTTTAAGGTTGAGTAACACTAAAAAAAAAACTTCCCCAAAAATGGATCAAAATTGAAAGGGTATAAAATCAAACTCAAATTTTGACACTCACAATTTTCATGTAATAATAAACTATAATTATCTACATTAAAAATGATTATAAAAATTAAATACTAAATCACCACTTCATTTGTGAGATTTACAACTATTTGGTTTCTTTGAAATCTTCATTTTGTGATGAGGATGACATGTATTTTCACGGAGCTGAAGACGTAAGTTTTTCCTTCAACACCTCTAATCCGATGTCACTCATCATCTCATAAAATACAACCAACTCTGATAGTTGTTGAGTAGACATTGATTCCATTATTGTCTCATTCATATTTTCTCTTTCCATATACGAAGCTGAGTTTCTGACAGTAGATCCTATATTTTTAACCTATTCTCCTCTTCTCTATCCAGGGTTCTAATGCTTAGTCTAAAATAGTGAAGAATTCACCTTTCAAAGATTAGATTAGAAAATAATCACAAATCTAAATACTTCTTTAAATTTTTTACTTTCTAAGGTTATACATAGGATGCACAAATACACTTCTAGGCTGATTTTCTCACCTATTGGCTCTACTGATGCTTGCAATTGCATGTAAGTGTAGATCTACAACTAAAGAACTTCAACCACATTCATATAGATTATTAGTCCAAAACATAAGAAAATATTAAAAAATTTAATACTTAAAGAAGCATTTTTAGCCCACTTTAAGATTCCCATTTAGATCTATGACATGAAAATAGGCTTAACATATTAAAAATATACAAATCTGAAATCTCAAGGCTCTAAGAGAGGAAAAAATAAAATAACTTATTTCTATTTAAGGAGAAGCTTAAAAAAATCTCATGAACATATCATGGCTTGAAAAATGGATGGATCTAGGCTTAAACACAATCCAAAAAATCTGATCTATGATCTTGCCACTTGATCACTCATCAATCGGCTCTAATACCATGATAGAACAAGCAATATGATTACATACAAACACTAGATATAGATGTGAGACCAATAGCAAATACATTCACCATGAATATAATAGAGAAAAGTTGAACACACCATAATATAAATATATCATGAGAAAACATCATAGAGAGTTAAAAAACCCATCGAGCAACGTTTATTTTAGTGGACCCTAAAAAAAATATATGGAGGTTCCTAGATGAATCATATTCATAATGATGGTGAATCAGTTCAAAAAGTGTATAGATGAATAGGTGAATCATGGAATGTAACAAAGCAAATGATGTAGACAACCACCAAAAGTATGCAGATAGACACTTGTACAACATAATTGAATGCCAACATGTAACATGGTGTAGGTCGATACTTGTATCTTTTAAGAGAATGACAGATGGTGTGAGCATATGTCACTAATATACAGATGATCATCTATACAATACAGATTGATGCTAGTTACATATTGATGAATACTGAAAGTGAAAAAAAGTGGTTATGCATGTTATATTGGTTACACTATTTTATAAATTATTAGCCCTAATTTAATGGATAATGTAATGAGAAATAATTTTTAAATATTGTTTTTAAATTGATAGGTTTGAAAGATGAAGAATAATAAATTTATATAATTATAATTATAAATTAATTATATGTTCTTGCCTCACACCATGCATTGGGGTTTTTGACACATCTCAGCCAAATGTTCACATCATGTCAGTGAATACTGACATGATATGATGTATTTATAGGAAGTACATAATAATATTAACACTATGTGCTACTACTCATAATGCACCCATGTGAAGATCACATGTTAAGCTGAGTGTTTATAGTACCTCTCCCTTGGGAGAGGTTTCTTGACCATACATATGGGATAATTATTACCCATACATAGATTCTACTAATGACAGACATCATTAGATCATAGGCATTTGTCGATAGTTTGTAGGGATCTATCGTTAAGGATGTCTCCCTGACTGGTCATTGAAAACCATCGATAGATCATGAGCATCCATAGAAAAATGCCCATAATATGCTGATGGACACCCTCAATATACCATTTTTTGATAATCTATAGGTGGTTGTCTACTCATCATAGGTGATCATTGCATATCTATGGGTGATCATAGGCATATCATGGGTGAACATCCATAATATGCAAGTGGCCACCCATAATATACCAACTGACATCTATAATATGTTGATAGGTGCTCACAATGCGTCGATAACACCCATAATATACTAGCTAGTAGATGCCATCAGACTATAGTCATCCACCTATTTCCTTCACGGTCATGGGCATCCATTAATAGCATGTGAGCATCCATCAATAAGCTACAGACATTTATTGGTGGATATCCCACAGGCACCTACTTGGTGTCTTCAATCATATGCCAATATCATACTTGCATCCTCTCATAGACTATTGAAACTAATGTTCACATCATGTCAGTGAATACTGACATGATATGATGTATTTATAGGAAGTACATAATAATATTAACACTATGTGCTACTACTCATAATGCACCCATGTGAAGATCACATGTTAAGCTGAGTGTTTATAGTACCTCTCCCTTGGGAGAGGTTTCTTGACCATACATATGGGATAATTATTACCCATACATAGATTCTACTAATGACAGACATCGTTAGATCATAGGCATTTGTCGATAGTTTGTAGGGATCTATCGTTAAGGATGTCTCCCTGACTGGTCATTGAAAACCATCGATAGATCATGAGCATCCATAGAAAAATGCCCATAATATGCTGATGGACACCCTCAATATACCATTTTTTGATAATCTATAGGTGGTTGTCTACTCATCATAGGTGATCATTGCATATCTATGGGTGATCATAGGCATATCATGGGTGAACATCCATAATATGCAAGTGGCCACCCATAATATACCAACTGACATTTATAATATGTTGATAGGTGCTCACAATGCGTCGATAACACCCATAATATACTAGCTAGTAGATGCCATCAGACTATAGTCATCCACCTATTTCCTTCACGGTCATGGGAATCCATTAATAGCATGTGAGCATCCATCAATAAGCTACAGACATTTATTGGTGGATATCCCACAGGCACCTACTTGGTGTCTTCAATCATATGCCAATATCATACTTGCATCCTCTCATAGACTATTGAAACTAATCTATAAAGTTTACATAGTGCACATAATCAATTCATTATGCAGACTACTAGTGTCCACTTGATTGTATGTGAAAAATTCTTCAAAATTAGCTTTTGAGGTATAAGAGAACTATATTTATATGAGTAAATTTATATTCAAATGTAGGTGAACCTCTCCTCAAAATTAACTTGGACTTCAAAAATTTAGGTGATCCCAGACTGTCAGCCTTTCCATAAAAATCATCAAATGTCAACTTCAAAAAATTGAATATTCACAGAGTAAAAAAGATTCACCATTAAAAAAACCCTACCACCAAGATTGTTAATTATTTTAAAAATAAAATATACCCAATACAAGCTTTCCCTTCTTTCTCTTATCTCTTTTTTCATTACATCTTATAATATAAAATATTCATTATATAGGCAAGGTAATTTGACCATTATGATGTGACCTTTTCCAACCACCACATTAATCGGTTCTCCAAAGATCATTTAATATATTTTATTATTTATTTATATGAGGATAAACTCATGATAAATAATAAAATATATTATTATTCGACCAATGTAATTTAATATATTAAGGGTACATAAATAACACCACTTAACTATTAATTGTTTCAAAAAGTAAAAACTATGACAGAGAAGGTCAACATATTAGTTTGCACGACAAACAATTTCTATTAGAGATTATGATATATTTATTTCATAATATTTTAAAGATATTATAAGATCATTTTCATACACTAGAATATCTTGAGTATGTTTAATCAGGTGTCATAAGTTCATGTTTCCTCGAGTGTGTTTTGAGACTAGTTGGTAGTTCTAAGTGCACTACTTGTAGAGAAGAGTTCAACCCTGTATTTCCAAAGTCGAAGCATTTGATAAATTTTATGATGACCTTGAGGTCATGAGGTTTTTGGATATGGGATTTATTTCCATGGTTTTTTGAAAAAAAAATGTTTTTACTTTAGTTATTCAAGATGGACTTTTTTAGTATGCACAAGCCTAATATGAATAATACTAATGGTGTGCTTCAAGTACTGGTTTGAGATAAAAAAGTGTTATGAACCAAATTTGAACCTAGATGCGGTCTATTTGAAATGACATATGATGTTTCCTATCATATGAAGTGTTTAAAGGTGTTCTAAGGAAGATCAAAGGGTAACAGGGGCTAAGTGGGCTTAATAGGATTAAGCCTCCAAGAGACCTAAAGGAGAGATAAGGCCTAATTGAAGTGGGTAAGACCTAAAGGGACTCAAATCATATTTGATCCATGTCTATGACATGTCTTAAGATCCATTTCATGTCTGACTTAAGAAGATAAGATTGTTTAGATAACTAAGAAGGATATAATCAAATGACTTGTATAAGTACAAGGCAATTTTTGGCCTATTTGTGCAAGTAAGAGAGAAGTATGTGTGCAAGTGAATAAAATATCATAAAGAGAAATAGGAGGAGGTCATGTGGACCATCAAAGGAATGTATAAGATCAATGATGAAGCTTTGATAGAGGTTTTGCATATGAGTAATAAGGTCGTATGACCTAATCAAGTCAAGAAGAGGGCTAGTTGAGCAAATAAGGCTATAGGCCAGTTTGAGAGGGATAGAAGTGTATGAAGAGATGAGGATGGAGATCATCATCTGCTGTATGAGAAATAAGTTATTTTGAAGATGATCAAGTGTTTCAGGTGTCTAATTTGGTGTTGAGTCATCTAGGGGGTTGGATCCTCCTTACAAGTTGGTTCTTGTTAAAACCTAGTTGAGTTGGCGCTTAGCTAGTTAGGGTTGGTATTCCATGTGAATTGGGTGTTTCACTAAAGTTGTTTGTTTTATAAGACTATAGATCATTTACATCATCAGTGGGTTTTCTTCCCTTTGAGGGTTTTGCACATATATATTGCGTTCATGTGTTTCATGCTCTTATGGATTGGTGCTTAAGCTTGCTAAGATGTGCATTCTTGTTTAAATGATTTATGAATGCTTAAGTAAACTTTTTTAAATAATTTTTTTGAAGACTGATTCACCCCCCTTTTTTAGTCATTCATTTAGTGCCTCGACCCCAAAATACCACTATCTGATTAGTCTTTACAACTACTTGCCTCACTATTGGTTTTTGTATTTTATCCAATCATGATGCCACTTTTTAAAAATATTTTCCACCTTGCACAGCTTTATCTCTCTTCCCCAATCCCATCGATCAAACAAAATTCCCACCAGATTCAAGATGATTTTTTAGGCAACTATTTAGTTTATCAAAGTGTCTTGAAACCCCAAGCAAAGTCTCTCTGGTGTACCCAAACCTTTATCCCCCTATCAATAGAATGTATTTCATCTTCAAAATGACATTAAGGGAAGATGTTCTTTGCCTTTTTTTTTGGTTGAGGTCGAAGTTGAATATCAAAGTCACTATATAAATATGATATGTTGTATTCTTTTATATTAAATTAATAGCGGCAACATATCTATACACATCAACATTATGATGGCTTCATTTGAAAATAACATATAAAAAAAACTATTACCTGAAAAAACTACTATTTGGTGGAAGAGGAGCCCTACCAATGTGTCCTCTTTTACATCAAAATTATATGTCTTTTTAGCTATTCAAATTTGTAAGTTTTAGAAAAAATAAGTTTTAGTTCTAAAAAAATATTTGACAAAAACAAATTCCTTACCTTATGTTCTAAAGTCTAACCTGCTACTTTTTTTATATTTCAAAACTCTTATTTATTACTAAAATTGAATACAATCATAACAATGGTAAAATAATTTTGAGATATAACTTGTTATTGTATTATGCAAATATAAAAATCAATTTTTTTTTGTTACTTATTTTTCTTTAATGATTTAAATGTGACACTAAAATTAACACCAATTTTGAGCCACATAATGCACTAGATTAACATCACACATTGAAAACATATGAAAAACTAAATGAAAAACAAAGACTAAATTGACTCAATTTAGGGCGAAAATTATACTTCATATAGTAGGTTTTATATATATATATATATATTCACGGAGCGGACGACGTAAGCTTTTCCTCCAACACCTCTGATCCGACGTCACTCATCATCTCATAAAATGCAAGCAAATCCGACAGCTGTTGAGTAGACATGGATTCCATTATTGTTAGGGCCGCCTCTTTTTTCTCATCGTTCATCTTCGCCTTTTTCATATACGAAGCCGAGTTTCTGACAGTAGCTCCTATTTGCTTCAACCTCTTCTCCTCTTCTCTATCCAGGGCTCTCACGCTTAGTCTCCCGTTCATCTGTTTTTTACAGTATAAACATAACATTCAGAAAAAGAAAAAATGGGAGCACTGTGTTATGATACTATTACCTTCAGTAATAACGATGCAGGATGTAGTGAGTTGTTATCTTGAGCATCCTCGCTCTTGTGTGTGTTGGCGTCATCATCGTCTATCAACGTGGCTACAGAAAATCTCCTTACAATTCTTTTCTTTTTCTTTTCCAATTCTTCGCGGCAAGACAGCATCGTAATTTTCCGATACGCAATCACGGCCTTCACAAATTCCTGAAAATACATAACCAATTTAGTATTTAGAAACAATCCGTGATGAAACACTGAAAACTAGTTACCTGATAAACCCTAGGGCATCCCGGGTAGTCAAAGACGGATTTAGAAACAATATCTGTATCATGTTGATCCTGGTCACAACGCATGCGTTCTGGGTGGAACTGCAGGCCTATCACGAATTTTCCTTTCTCTGGATTGTAAGCATTTGGATCATAGAAGGCTTCCACTAAACCATCTGGGGCATAGGCCATCGCTTTGAATCTCTCTGGGAGTTTCTTTATCCCCTGGAAGGAAATCAGAGACAAATTGTAGGTGGATACGATAAAATGCACCAAGGCCAAAAAAATAATCATGAACATACCCCATATATACACACCTAATGATGATAGCTATTAACCATAATATCCAGATTGTCTCCTTTGAATGAATCCTGAAACCATAAGTGAAGTGGAGTATCGGCCACCACTCTGAGAGGGTGCCTGTGCCCATCGTACTCATCATAGTTTATGTGTTTAACAGCACAGCCTGATTTCTTGCGCAGTTCCTTCTCTACATCCTACAATACAGCCGATTTTTTTAGAGTTTAAAGAAGAGTTAGTCTAATGAAGCTCGAAATGAAAGTATATAAGACGAAATTGCCTGATATAAGGTTCCGCCACAGGCTACATTGAGTATCTGAGATCCTCTGCAAATACCCAAATATGGTATGTTTCTTTCGAGACAACGTCGGGTAAGCTGCAGTTCAATGGAATCTTTTGTTCTATCTATGGCAGTGTCGCTGCTGTGCAATCTTTGTATTTCGTCCAGTTCTTCGCGGGACAAATCACTGTCATCGTCGTTGTCGTAAAGTGAAGGGTCGACGTCCTCCCCTTCACAAAGAAGAACTCCATGAATAGGCTCAAAACTGTGTAGCATGTGTTGTACGCCTGAGACTCTTGGGACAATTATTGGAACTGCCCCGTACTTTACTATCAAATCTAGGTGATATTCACCTGCACATATATTTTGATATTATTTCCACTTCAATAGTTTCCATGGAAGCAAACAAACATAATCAGTCGATAGAAATTAAATGTGAGCAAAATCTTCGGCGTCGACGTCAGCTTTACAAAATTAGATTGAATTTGTTAGAAAAAAAGATACAGTCACGAGAGGGCAAATCTGTGCATTAACGAAACATCCTTCATCTTCTCCTCTCAAAGCGAGCATTCAACGGAAATGAAAATGAAATAAACATGAAATTAAAAATATCCAGTTTCTCTCAGAAGCATTAATATCTGTAAAATAAACGGCGATATGAATTTATATGGTCTCCTAGGCAATGAATGTAACAAAATTAAGGATGATGTTTGTTGCATGTTTTCTCACATCATTGCTTAGATATGGATTTATAAGAGAAGAGGAGTGACATACCTACGAAATCAACAAATTTGTTCTTACGAAGGGTTCTTCTGGAGACGATGAGAATCCGAGGGAGCAGAGAGTCTGCCGCTTTCCTCTCCTGCTGTGAATTTGAATATTTGGTAACCATTTGCTGTGTAAGATCGTTTAAATCCGTGTCTTGATCAGGGGATGTTAGCTTATAAGTGGCCTCTTTTCGCGACACACATCTGATTGATTGATTGTACCGTTCAACTTAGATTTGACCTGAGATCGTTGTAGATTTGGAAACGTCTCGCCGCGTCTCTATTCAGCCAATTCCCGCCGCCTCACGTCGGCGGCCTTTTCATGGGAATCATGCCTAAATGGATACCTAACGACCAACCCCATTGCGTGTAAAATGGGTAAGGTGGAAACTCCAAGTTCGAAATTTGTACTATGTGTTTCTCCAAAGGTGCAAATTACTGAATAAACATGTAATCTTATGTTTTTTAAAGTTTTATTTCATTTTTAATTTATGAC
>JARHVA010001110.1:3295000-3340000 GCA_037957365.1 Torreya grandis | reverse complement strand
ATATCACACACACACACACACACACACACACACACACACACACACACACACACACACACACACACACACACACACACACACACACACACACACACACACTAACACTATATATATATATATATATATATATATATATATATATATATATATATATATATATATATATATATATATATATGTCTGTGTGTGTGTCTGTGTGATTTCTTATTCCCATAATGCATAATGGACTTGTTGGGAATTACCCCATAACGATGAAGAACCGAAGGCTCAAAACATAGATGTATTTTTAATCAATCATTCACAACTTGACATTAATCAATAATAAGGTTTAAAAATTTATAGGAGATGTCTTATAACCACTCTCTTAGAATAGATGAGTTTTTCTAACAACTTACTATAGTACACACAAACTATAATCTCTTGATATCTCTATGTGATTTACATACCAAATCACTTACAACAATATTTTATTATTATTTACCTATTTATACTCACACTAAATATAAGTTCATGCTATGATTTACCTCAACATACCCTCCCGTAGTGTGTACTTATGGATGTTGGTTTCAATCAATAATGCATCCAATACAAACATGAGATTAATTATAGTGAAAATCTTATTTTATTGAAAGCTATCTTTCAAAGATTTTTTGATGACTTATGAATAAAATTTGACAAGATATGTACAATACTCAAAAAGATAAATGACTAAATAAAATGACACAAAATAACAAAAAAAATGACAATGAGTTATTATCTATAAATAAAATTTTAAAATAACTGACCATTTATTTTTAACATATATATATACAACTAACTATTAACAACAATAAATGATGACAAATAACATATAAAACGATAAAAACTAAAACTTTATTTAACACTTAAATTGTTTAAAACATAAATGAATTTGACAAATTAACTCACAATGACCTATAACATTAAGCACTAATGATAATATAAACTACATGACATCATTTTAAAAATGGACACTATAAAATAAAAACTAAGTAAAATCTAACACGAAAGCCATGGAATTAAAACAACACATTTAAAACCATAACATATAAAAATAAAAATAAATAAAACTTAAAAACAAAACAAAACCTAAACAATATGAACTAGATGTAATACTACCAAAAACAAAATATATAAAACTTAGACTCAATCTTAAAAAATACCTAAAACTTTTGAAACTCTATATAGACCGCAGTCATTTGTGCTCGGCTTATTGGGCGGAGGAAGGCGGCGGCCAAGCAAGGAGGAGTCCTGGTCTACAGACTAAAGGAGAAGGAGCAATGAACCAAGTTTTGGGGAAAAAACCCTTCTATGATGCCAATATCCATGGATTAATATGCGGAGCCAAATCTATATACAATTTGAGCACATTGATGGTCCCAGATCTACAAAGCATGTAGTTGTCTGAGCCATCATGGAGATTAGGGTCGCCATATCAAGACCTTATGTGGAGTGCATATGGGAGGACAGTGCTAGGTATCTCAGAACTAGATGCTATGCTGTTGAATATACAGGAGGCTGAATAAGCTAAAGCTTGAAGGCAAATCAAGTGAAGCCAAATCATCGTTTGAAGTAGAAGAGTCGTTGGGATCTGCATGCGAGTTAGGAGTTCGCCAAGTTCATCAATGTCGTGAGGAGAGGAATCCATCGCCTACGCCAAGTAGGTAGTAATGGGTCATCATGGTTGGAGGATAGCTCAAATATTTTGAACTTTTGCCATTCAAATTTTAGACCTGAATACTACAGAGATTCTTCGAAAATCATAAAAGTAAATGCAAGCAAGAGAAGGTAGCAGGCAGTTGAAGAAGATCAAAATGTCAATGAAGAGTTCTGAGCTTAGAACAGAACTGAGAAAGGGTATAACTGATCAGTGAATGCAGCGGAGGATTCTAATGTGGCCAAACAAGGAAGGAGTTGGGTTGAATAAATGTGTTGACCGACACAATATTTATGTTGTTGTTTGCAGGTCATGAGCTGTGTGAGCTCTGAATGGTTTGGCATGTGGGCTTGGTCTGTTTTAAAATGGAGCAAAACACACAGAGCTCTAAAATAACTTTTGAAGATTTAGATCATACCTTATTCCAAACCCTTGATACCAAATTCGAATCTCATAAGAGTACGCCCTGAAAATGGATCTCAAATAACTAGAACAGCTGGCAATTAGAAAACATTATAAAAATATAGAGATATATTTTTAATAAAAATCATACATAATGTCAATGGAATTGGCAATGTTTTACATTGCATTACCATTAACACACAGAAGAAAGATCTATCGAATGATAAGATTTGTGGGCATGGTCTACACTCCAAAAATCTTGTTATTATCAAGAACTAGATTTGTAGAGAGGTCCAAAGGGGAACTTGCTCTAATACCACTATTGGGAATTACCCCATAATAGTGAAGATCCGAAGGCTCAAAACACAAATGTGTTTTTAATCCATCATTCACAACTCGACATTAATCAATAATAAGGTTTACAGTCTTATAAGGGATGTTCTATAACCACTCTCTTAGAATAGATGAGTTATTCTTGAATGATTTTTCATTATCAAAAATAGTGATGTAGGGGATACCATAGTAGCAAATGATATGATTACTGATGAATTTAGAAATCCGCTTACTTGTGACATAAGTGATTGGCATAGCTTCCACCCACTTGGTGAAGTACTTAGTGGCCATAACGGTGTGATTATGACCATGTGATGAGGAAGAGAACTGATCTTGCCAATGAGATCAAATTCCCAAGTGGAGAAAGGCCATGGAGTGGTTATGGGTTGCAGTTCATGTGATGGAAAATGAATTAGGTATCCAAGTTTCTAACATGACATATATTTTCTAATGTATTGACAGGGGTCATGATCCATGGTTGGCAAATAATACTTGATTTACATGAGTTTCTTGGCTAGCACCATCCCAATGGTAAATGTTCCCCATGAATGCCATTATGAACCTCCTTGATTGCACTAAGTGGGCCTCATCCAAATTCAAACATCTAAATAGGGTTTCATCATATGCTCACCTATAGAGCGTGCTACTAAGAATGGTGAAATGATAGGCTTTTTGAATGAAGGTTTTATGATGGTGTCAGTTAAGGTTGGGGGAAGTATATTATTATGAAGGTAATTATAGATATATTGATACCATGGGGAATTGGGACCAATGATGTCATATATGTGTTCTAACGCATGAGATTGATGGACTAGAATTAAAATTTGTTCAACTAGGAACTAATGTCCGTGTGTGTCTTGAGACATCTCAAGCAAAGAACTAATTGTACCCATTGCATCTAAGGACATTTTTTATCACTTATGGAACTTGATAAAATGTGATATGCTGAAAGTATACTTTAAGACTATCAACCATGTTCTTGTAAGGGAGAAACTTATCATCATTTTTCTATAAATCATTATTAACCTATTTGATTATAAGTTAAAAGTTTCCATATACATGGAGATGTTAAATGTTCCATTAATGAGCAAGTTGAATCCCTACAATAATCAACTCATACTCTGAGATGTTGTTGGTATAAGGGAAGGACATTTTGTACACCTTTATAATGATATCACCTTGAGGCATGCTAATAAGTATGTCAAATCCTAAGCCATAATTAGTGAAGGATCCATCAAAATAGAGCTTTCATATGTGTGACTCATCAGTTGCTAGAATGTATTAATCTAAGAATACTATAGCCAATGGTTACGTATCAGATAAAGAGGCTTATACCAATTGATCTATCAAAACTTTTCCTTTGATTACTTTATAATTGACATACTCAATGTTGAACTCAAGTAGAAGTATGACCAATTTGGCCATTCATCCTATAAGGCCTGATTTTTATAGCAAATACTTTAGAGAATTGAATTTGGTAATTAGTTTGGCTATTTAGCATGTAATGATAAAGTTTCTAAAACGTGAAGACAACTGTTAAACATGATTTTTAAAATGGGGTATAGTTAGGTTCATATGACACTAATGCATTACTAAGGTAATACATGACCTGTTATTTTCAATGCTCATCATGTTGAGCCAAGAGGGATCCGAAGACACATCAGGTTGATGATATGTAAATAAGAAACGGTTTTCCTAGATTTGGTAGTGCTAGGAATAGAGGATGTAAAATATATTAATTCAAATTGTCAAAGGTTTTTTGACATTTTGGACTCCATTGAAATTAAATCCTTTTCTTCAAAAGATGCATGAATAGTTGACATTTATCTACCCGTTGTGGTATGAAGCAATAGATGGCCTAAAGCTTTCCTTGGAGATTCAAATTTTCTTGAGGTTTTATGGTGGAGGCATATAAGTAATGGATTTGACATTGGTTGGATCGACTTCAATTCTTCATTAGGAAATAATGAATCCCATAAAATTTATGGATGTGATACCAAAGGGACACTTGTTGGTATTTAACTAGATTTTGTATTCTCTTAGTCTCTCAAAAATTCTCTTGAGAGCTATAAGATGTTCAATCAAGGTTCTTGACTTTCCCCAAATGTCATCGACATAATAAATGATGATGTCATGTATCATGTCATGGAATATTATAGTCATGGCTCATTGATATGTTACAAAGGTGTTTTAGTCTAAAGGGCTTGAATTGGTAATAGAAAGTTACCCACAGATTGATACAAGTTATCTTGTGTTTGTCCTATTGTACAATAGGGATTTGATTATATAATGATTTTCCATCCATAAGTGAAAACATTTTATATCTAGTTATCCAGTTAACTATCATATTGATGTTTGTTAGGGTAAATTCATCTTTCAGACATCCCTTGCTGATGCCTCTAAAATTGGTATAGGTGTGGATACCACCCTATTTTTTATTGACAGGTACAATGTTTAAGATCTAATCAAAATAATCAATAAGTGAAAAAATATTGCATCTAGGATTTTTTGTATCTCTTCTCTGATCAAGAGAGCCACCTTGGGGAGAATTTTGAAAAGTTTCTAATACATAATATTATCATCTAGATGAACAAATAGGTGATGTACAGACAAATATGGATCCGGGCTTAGCATGTCCATATAGGACCAATCAAAGATGCTGATAAATTATTTTAGAAGAGTGGTTAGGATCTTTCATTCTTCAAAAGTGAGGGTGGCCCCAAGCTTAATCATCCAGGGGCTGTCTTCTATTTTAATGTTGACATCAATTATTTTTTCAACCAATTATAGTCATTGATTATACATATATGATGGAGGAGGAGGAATATGATACTCTTCATTCTACATGATATATGGAAATTTTGTGATCAAATCATTAAACACCTTTTGTTCTTGTAGACCAAGAGAATATATTTATGGTTTGATTAGGGGTATATTTTGAGTTTTAGTGTCATGCCTAAAGGATAAGTAGAATGTCCTATCTATGGCACATCAGATAAGTTTTCACCCCTATAAAATTCTTTTTTTTAAATCATTTTTTTGTTATTTTTATCCACTAGCACCTCATAGGGGTTTTCACTAAGGGACTCTATTTATTGATTGTTTAGAATTTATTGATTGTCTTTTGATTTTTATGAGTTTTTATAAGGAATTATTCTTATTCCCAAATGTATGAAAACATATCCAAATTAATTTCAAACCCATTCTTGTGGTCTCTGAATGGTAAATGGTCCCGTATGCCCATGAACTTTGTGATGTCTTCATCATTCTGAAAGATATCAAAAGATGCTTCTTCTTATAGGTCCCATTTAACCAGGTTGGGTATTAGAGGTCAAATTTATTGATACAGATAGATTTATTAGTGAAGAGGTTTGTGGCAACAAGATATTCATGGAGACTATGAATGAACCCTATTTCAACATCTTCATTAGATAAGGTTTCCTCACAAACCAAGAATGTGTTAGAAATGACATCATAAGGATCACCACCTAGTGGTTTATATTACAATTTATGATATATCCAATTTTATTTAACAGACATGGGCTCTAGAATTCCTTATTCATGGATTCCTAGTCCTTTCCTTTATAGTTCATATTCTAGCACAATTGATTGGCCCTCATATACTCTAGATGTTAAAAAAATATTGTGAGGATTTCTTGAGATCTCCAAGAGTCATATGATCACTTAATATATTATTTTTATGGGAGATTAAATATTTAACAATTATTGTTTTGCCAAACTGATGAGATGTTAACCTAACTATCTTCATGGTGGAACACTCATAACTTTGTAAGAACACATCGGGTTATCAAACATTGAATGTGTGGTATTTGTATTTTTCACATCCTTTGGGGATGATTTTGATGTGGGAAGACATCAGCATATTAAAATAAGTGGATAGTAAATCATCTAGATGGATGTAAGACTACACTTGTTATTGATAAGAGGATAACTCTTGATAGTAAGATAATAAATGGTGACATGATAATGTCCCTCTAATGCTTGAAAATATTAGAAGGGTTTTGAATCACTAAGGATTGTGACTTTCATTTAAAAATTAATTAATTCAATACACTAATGAAGGATTGATATCATAGCCTATATTCTTTTTATCCATAGAAAACCCAAAATGATGTTTTAGGGTTGTTAAAAGTCTACTAAATGGGTTAGGATTTGATGTGGAATGATCCCCACCATGATAGGAAGGTAGATGGTATTGGCTAAATTTCATTCATTGTCATTATAAAATTTTATCATGATGATCTATGGTCTGAGCATGGACTCTAAATATCAGAGACTCTTGATTAGATTGATGTTGCAAAGGTTGATTCTAGACCCACCATATACAAGCACTCTATTAATTTTGTGACTTAAAATGATGACCTCAATATACAATGGGTTATTATTATTATGACCAAGAGGATACATGTCTTTAGAATCAAAGGTAATATGTTGAGAGGATGGAAGATGTCCCGTAAGGGCCTAAAATTGACAAGGCTCAATGATTGTCGAAACTCTTTACTCCTATAGTGTTTTGTTATGGATGTTGCAATGGATAGAGGAAGATTTTAGAATATCCATAATATAAATTTGAGATGGATTCTCTTCAATTTATTGGACAATGTCACACTTACTTTTAGGAGTATTCAAAGGAGGTCTTGATACATTGATATTTTGTGGTGCCCTTTGAGGTGGAGTTTTATGAAGTACCCCTAGTATAGTGATTTTAGCATGGTGTTTGGTACATATGATGGTCCTTTGATATTAATACCAAGTTATTTTTTGACTAAAGGGTGTTTAAGAGACCTGGCCCTTATCTTAATAGTGGTGACTTTGTGCTTATAATGATCAATGTGCCCAGAAAATGAGTCATAATAGTGAGGGGTCATCTTGTATTCCAAATGATTAGAATGAGAGATTTGATCTTGGTCCTAAAGTGTATTTTTATATTTTTCACCATGCTTGGGGAAGGATCTTGGTATATTCAAAGTTATATATTCTTGTAATAAGAATCCTATACTTCAACCTCTATTTATCCACAATCAATCAAATCCTAGATATAATTTCATAGTTGCATGCACCTTCAGGTGTCATGAACCTTGACTCAGTGATAGCCACAATATTAATATTCATTATATCACACTATTTTTGGTTTAATTTCATCAATGGGTTTTATTTTAGGAGGAATAATCATGTTAGTAGCTACATGCTTCTTCAAGACACTCTCTACAAGCTCACCAAGGTTAGTGTATCATCACTTCCTAGATTCTATCTTTGGCTTGACTCTAGGTACAATGATATTATATTTGCTTTGGGATATAGAATTATTAAATCCTTGGATGGTTTGGACATGTTTGGCATCTCAAACTCCACCACTAACCACAATTTTGTAGTTATTAAATAACTTTGGCTTTTCTGTTGAGGTGTTATTTTTAATTTAATCATTCTTTGAAAATATTTTGAATACTCCCTTGTAAATAAGGGATTTATCAATTTGAATACCCTTTTCAAAAATTATCATCAATGGTATTGACACAATGTAGTCATAAATGGAGAGCCAATTATTGATTTATGTTGGCAATAAAAATAGTGGTCAATTTTTTCTCAAGGATCAAACATGGGAATATGATTGCTAAAATTAACCACATATGTAAGAATGACTAGAAATTATCTCCATTTATTTGTTTGGCATTATATAGATCTAGTATGGTAATTTCATGTTTCACATTGTAGGAAAAAAATTTAATAAATTTATCTAATAAGTCTGTGAATGATGTTACTAATCCATTTGGTAAGTGCATGAAACATTCCAAATTTAGTCCTCCAAGACTAGAATGAAATAATTTGAGAAGATAATTGTCACCATAGTTGACTTATTTATAGGACATTCAAAAAATTCCATGACATGTTCCCTTGGATCCCCATTCCCCTTGTATTTATCAAATTTAGGTGGTTCAAAATGAGAATGTAAGGGATCACATAACATGTCCTTATCAAATATATAGGGGCATAAGTTTTAAAATATGTATCTCTTATTGGATGAACCTGATCTATCCTTTGGATATCATCCTTAATTTATTTCCATTCTTGGGCAAATGTGGGGTCAAAATCTGGGATTGATGATGATAGATGATGATTAGGCATATCTTAATTTTAACTTGTGAGAGGTATATTAGTTTTATATGACCTCTTGGGAGTTTGAGGTTTATAAAATTTAGGATATATCTTATATGCTAAGGATGCCATTTTTTAGGTGATTTTATTTAGATGATCAAGTAAAAAAATTTTATGGTATTATTTGGCTTGGTATTCTAAGGTGGACTTCCCTTTGTCAAGTTTGACATGGTTAATAATGATATATTTAGCTATAGGTTCTTCTTCTTCTTCAAAAGGATTTTGGATAGGTGTAGGCCTTTTTCATTTAGGGCATTGGATAATATGTCTTAGGTTATCATAGTCATAATCAGGAGGAAGTATAGCTCCTACTTCAATAAGTTAGATTATTAACTAATCCCTATTGTCATAGACATACTATTGTAATTGGGATTTACCTTTGTCAATATTTAACAAGTCATATTTTGGATATTGATTATGTGTATCCATATCAATAAGGTTTTCTTCATCATTACCATGACGTTGCTCACCTTGTAAAAGAGTTTCAAGGTCATTGTTGTGCCTTGATTGTCCAATCCTAAGTTGTTGATGAGTGATAGGTGTCATAAAGCTGATATATAGATGTGTTTGGATGGGCATAGATGATATGATATGGTGGATATTGGTTGATAATCCTATTTTGATCAAGTTTTTACTCATATGTAGTATGAAAATATGATTATGAACAATATATTCTTGAACAAATTTGAATTTTAGATGTGAACTAGTTTGATTGAGCTGAGGTTAGGGTATGATATCCCTTGATTTTACTAGTTATTGACTTGGACAATGAGATAAGACAAACTCATGATTTTAATTAGTTAAATGGATGCTAGTGGGACTAGCTTAAAATATATGTGATTTGATAGGTTGAATAGGTTTTGGTTGACCTTAACAAAGTTAACTTGATTTAATTGGGACTAGCTTAATTAAGTGGTTTGATGGGATTTAAACAAGTTAGACAGATGATGATGGGATGATTGGATTTATCTATGAAATTTTACTCAAATATGTCTTTGATTTCAATCAATATTAAGAGGTTTGATAATCTACAAGTGATTAGGGTGATTTATATAAGACTAGACTTATTAAGAGGATGTGTGAAAGAGATGAGGTAAAAGGGATATTGTTATATTATGATAGGATGATGGTTTTGACTATTATATAGAATGGAAAAAATTATCTAGTGATGATTAACATAATGTGTGATTTATGTGTTAATTTTTATGAGGTACTTATTTGGGGTAGGGAATATGTCTTCAAATAGTACATGTAAAAAATCATGAAATATGTCAAGCTTACACTAGTAAATTATGTGTGTGAAATTCAACTAAAATTCCATTGATCTACTCACATAACTTGGTGATTTTTGCCTCCTAACTCTCACTCTACATATATATATGGTAAGTGATCTTTGAGGATGTTATTTCCCTTGCACTGATAGTTTTTTACAGTCATAGGGTCTTAATCTAGGTTGTACAAGGAAATATAAGGGAGTCCCCAGAATACCTTATGGTATGTGGGGCCTAAGCCCATATAATGATGTTATTTGTTGTTTGAGTATTGGAGAATTAACTCCTCACTTCATAAACCTTTATGGGGAAATTTTCTTATCTTTACAACAACTCTCCTTGATATTTATACTTCACTAGAAAGTGAAGTTTATATTAGTGTGTGGTGATGAAATCCATGTCAAAACTTCCTAAAGACTAATGACAAGTGTATGAGGATTAATTATAAATCACATTTCCCTTAGAAAATAAAGAAGGATGGAGGTTCATCAAAAAAAAATTATCCCTAAGGTTGCCCTATGGGTGTGAGGGGAGAGCATACACAACCATAGCCTTAGGTAAAACAAGAAAAAAACATAAAAGGAAAATGATAATATGATTAATCTTAAAAACACACACACACACACACACACACACACACACACACACACACACACACACACACACACACACACACACACACACACACACACACACACACACACACACACACACACACACACACACACACACACACACACACAGAGTTGATTAATTTACTTTATTAAGGATGACAAATATCTAGTATACAAGGTTTGATTTTATATGTCTTTGATGGGTGAACCTATAAACAAGGATTAGTAGTTTGATTTTTATGTCTTGAGAGGTAACCTAAAAAAACTATTAGAAATAAAAACCATTGTTTTACAGAACAAAACTACTGAATTTCTAGAACAAATTCAAAAATGTGCTAAATAAAACTACTGCTTGGAAAATAATTAAATAGATAATTGAAACCATTGCAGATTAGTAAAAAACTATTAAAATTATGATCAAAACCATTATAATTCGAAACAAAACTGTTAGAACACAAATAATAAATTTAGATAGACAGAAAACTAAAAGGTTGAAGATATTTACAAAACCATTGATATTAAGTGTTGAACCACTGATGTTAAGAACAAAATCATCGATATTAGGAATTAAACCACTGATATTAAGAACAAAATTGGTGATGATAATAAAAAAACTACTAATGTCAAGAACAAAACCACTGATGTTATGAATAAAACTGTTGATGATAAGAATAAAATTATTGTTTAACATAAACCCAAAAAAAAAAGTAGCAAGCCAAAAATGTTATACCTAATAATTTCATTGATATCCAAAATATTTTTGCTAAAGGCTGAGAATAATTTGTTAAAAAATTATATGTTTTCATTGAAACTTCAAAAACCTATAATACAAGATGATATCACTAAGTGATAATTTTGTTGTGAAGTTTTATGATTCCTCTATGATATTTTTGCTGAAAAGGGATGCTTTTGTTGTAGTTGAGAATATGCAAATAATAGAATACAAAATTATTTCTTCACTCTATTTTATATTTTTGATCAATTTTATAACACTTTTGCTACAATGGAAATGTTAGACTTAGAAAAAAGGATATCAAAATTTTTGTTGAAGTTCTAAAAAAAATTGTTATTTCATCGAAAAAATTTGTTGCTACCAAAATTGTGAAATCATTATAGATTGGGTAGATAAATAATGATGTTTTTCTATTAAATCGACAAATTCATTTATTTAGCTAACAAAACCATAAATTTATAGAACAATGTTTTTGACCACCTGGGCATGACCATTTCAAGTAAAAATGGAAAATTCTTGCTACCAATTTGACTTCTTAAAATCTTACAAGCAAACCTAAGCACCCTAGAAAGCTTACAAGTAAAATTTAAAGGATTTATCCCACTGTGGCTACAAAAACTATGGTTAATAAAATTGGATATAAGATTTTTATATTAAAAATGGAATAATTTCCCAATGGCCTATTTATAATTCATTTGGATAATGGCCTTGACAATGAACAAACTCAAAATTACTCATCTAATGTAATCTACACAACACCTCAAGAATGGGCAAATGAAAAAAAGGATTGACATGAAAATATAATTTAATCACAAACATGTTTATACCTCAATAACAAATGAACCTCTCTCCCTTGAAAATTGTAGATGAGCCTAAAGTGACCTGGAGTTGCTTGATGCTTGACTATGGATGTTGGATTGCTTCTTTGATTCTCAAGAATTATAGCAATGGAATTGATGGATTTCAAATATTATCAACTATTCATTATTAGATTCATGAGATTGTAGATCTTAATAAATAGAGCCACTTGATAAGAATGGAGGTTTGGATTTCATCCTTAGAGGATGAAAATCTAGGGTGGAGGAATCCCCTATAACAATGTCTATATAAATTGACTTTATAAATGGCTAAAATTTTCCATCTGCATCTTATCTTTAACTACAAATCAAAATTACTTTAATTTTAATGGGGAATCAACTACACCAGCATATTTCATACTATTTCATTATCAAAACCCTATCTTTGGCCATCATGAACCATTATATTATAAAAATTAAACAATTATCAAATTCCCTTTCCACAAACATCCCTATCAAAAACATGTTCTTTATTTTCTCTTTATTGGGAAATAAATGCAAAAAAGTTGCTATGTTGCAAACTATTTAGAATGTTGGAAACCACATCTTATTATGGTGATAGCATATTTATCTCTATTTTTCATTTTACAAGAAATACTTTTGACATATGTTCTTTGTGCCACTATACAATGCATTATTTTTGTAATGCATTTCTTTCTTTGAAAGAAAACCTAATAGACAATGTCATAAAAACATACTGACTATTGCAAATTGGAAAACATACATTGTAAAGATGGGTTTTATCTATGATGAAGATGAAATTGAAGGTAATGAGTTCACTATCCAATATATTTCAAATTTATTGGATGTCCACATTTGCCTATGCTTGTTGACCAGTCAACAAATAGTCAAAACCTATAATGATTGTGCTCAATCATAAGCCTTAGATAACATCATTTTTAAAACCAAATAAAAATCATGTACATTGTGAATCGTTATCTATGAAATAACATACTGAAGTGAGGGCATGTGTTATTGGTGGTTGTTCTAAAACATTATACAAATGAAACAAAATCTCCTTACATAAAATGTAGAATATTGCATGTGAAACAAAAAGAAGACATATGCAATATAAATCATTGATAATAGATAATGATATGAAGCTACAATTTGACACTTGTGGTTTTACTACATAGGCATTACCACATGTTGGTACCAACTCTTTAAATCAATTGAAGAACATGGTGCATAATTAAAAAAGTAAGGAAATTTTATCAACAACAAAAGCAATACAAATATTTTAAAAAAATACAAATACACCCATACATGTTTGTGGTGTTTGCAATCCAATTATAGTTCAAGCATAATATGAATCATTTTAATATGTCCAAAAAAAAAGCATGTAAATGATTAATGTTAAATTTTAAAGCCACTCAAATAAAAAAAATGTGTTTAGACTATAATCGAGCATTAAGAGATGGAAATATTCCTACGTTTGAAACATCCATTAATATTATATTGAATAGATGATTGAAATTTGTTGGCATGTTATCACACCTTGAAGAAAGTTTTGTTTTGTTTCGAATTGCATTTCCTCAAATAAGATACTTTGGATACAACATTCCATAAATTATTTTGATAGGGTTGATTATCAATGTCCTATCATGTGTTGATAGAATTTAGAAAGTGATATCTCGATCCATAGATAGAAAATAACAATTAAAATAGCTTTAAACAAATGATTGGAATATTAAATTTTATATCAAATAAGAAGAGTTTGTTATAAACTTATTATGAAGGCATTGCAACAACTATGTGTAGAGAGATTCTACATCTCTCATAATGTGAAAATTAAGTTTGATTGGAAACCATTTATATCATAAAATGTTATTGATAATGTAAATACTAGTGGCATATCTAGTGAATCTAAAAGTTATGATGATAGTGAAAATAATGTCTCTTCTAACACATATGAAAATAGGTCCAGTGATACTTTGGTGCATGCTTTTGTAAAATCAACATGTATTGTTGCATTAGAGGAAAAAATAATTGTAATAGCACCAGTTAAAGGAAATTCTCTTGGAATTTTCATATACAAATATTTAGAAGAAATGAACTTTCCAATAGTTTTCTTTGGCAATCTTCGTGACAATGAAATTATGTCAAGTTTTTCATATAAAAAAATCACAATCAGAGCTTTTGCATAGTGATATTTCTTTATAATACCATGTTACAAATTTATTTTAAGAAATCAAAATATTCATAGACCAAGTTGGAAATATAATATAGATATGAATTGGGAAATGTCAGTTAAAAGGAAGAAAGATTTTTACTAGAGACATCAAATACAAGTCGAATATATAAAATTTGCTTAAATCATAAATTAGATATGTTGATTTCAAAAAAATCACATTTCAGCTGATTACATGTAAGGTCTTAAAAAAATGTCTTCTACAATGATATGTCAATTAGGGCCTCTAATATTTTTCTTGACTTTCACAAGTGCTAAACATTCTTAGAAACCATTAACAAATGCATTGAAATAATTGTATGGAAAACATTACAAAAAGTCAATTTCATAATTAAATGAAATGGGTAAGGCAAATGACATTTATTTTCTTATAAGAATAGATCTAATCACTTTTACACATTACTATAGACGTCATATCAATTATTTGAAATAAATACATTATGTGAAGACAAATTATTTCTAGGCAAAATCACTTATTATTTTTGTGTAACAAAATTTCAACATAGAGGAAATAATTATGACCATTAGGTGGTATGGATCGAAGATTCATCATCATATGGTAAAAAATAAAATTCAAAAATTACATATTTTATAGACATACACAAGTTATAATACTGATTTTCAAGAAAAATAACTTAGAAAAATTACATATTCATCATAATACCAATAGTTATATATAAAATAAAGAAAAGAAATGTAGATACAATTTTCCACAACTCCTAATGAAAAAAATTTTAAAAATGAACCATGCAAAACAAGAAATGAACATTCATTTAAGATATAAAATCAAATTTACATGTTAGGCACAAAATAATATAATGCTCTAGATAATTTTGATACTTATTCATGATCTAAAAATAGATGAGTGTCGATACATAACAAAAATTAAAAACACAATTGGATAAACGTAATTTTTCTTGAACACAAGTTTTCATAGGTTTGGAATAATAATTTCATAAAAATCATGTGATACTTATGGCAAGCCAACATAGATGCATAGTTTATTTTAAATTCATGTGTTGTAGAAACATATTGTGGTTCATATATGACAAAAGTAAATCCAAAATTACACATTATTTTAAAAATATATGAAAACAACATGTGGAAACAAACATAGACACTATTTATATGTTGTATAGACTAAGAAATGTAATGATAAATTATCAACAAATATATATACAATAAGTTATTCACTTAATGTTGTCATTATCATTAAATCATTGCTTAAGAACATGTATCTTTATAAATACATCGTTACTTCATGAATGGAAACTTATTTTTAAACCTCTAATTCTTTTGAGGTAAAGACAAGATGAATCCAAAAATATTATATGTTAATCAATTATAGACTATTACGTTATATGGCCTATGATAATCGATCATATCTTTTTAGCCAAATTTATTTCTCAGCATGAAAAAAATGGAAATCTATTTAAGAGAAAGAACTAAATGTAATACATTTTATTAATTACAATAAACATATTGACCCTAAAAACTATTGTTGTGAATGATTATCATTATATGTTCCATTGAGAAATAATGAAACCACTTTGAAGAAAAGTATTGAAACATAGAAATATGCATTTAATGTGTAAAAAAAAACTAAATGAGGAAAAGATCAACTATGACATCAGTCATATGTGGGGAGACTATTAGTGTAGGTTTTTATTCCATTTAATGGTTTTTTCCTACACATGTTTAGTTTAGCTTGCTTAAGTGTCTTTTAGGTCATTGTGAAAGATAATCCCACATTCATAAAGAAGTGAGGACATTTCTATCTTTCACATATATAATCCTTCCTAAAATATTTATGGCTAATGATGTTAATGTTAATATTATTATATTTTGATTGTTGAGTAATTACTTCTTCTAGTTCATGTTTGATTTCACTTCTTTCCAAATCCACAACCTTCACCAAGATGTCTAGTAGATGTGCATTGGGAATTATCCTTAACGCACCCTTGAAGTACTTGGAAAAAAATGCATACGGGATTCTTAGCTATCCTAATAAATTAACATATATGAGTTCTAAGTTCATTACATAAAAGTGTTGTATAATGGTAAAGCTTGCAATTCCAAACATGTTATGAGGGAGTTCCTTAGGGATGAACCATTCCATCTTGAATTCCTCTATGTATTGGGTGCACCGCCCCATTACTCAAGTATTTTATTTTTGGGAGAGTGTAGGTGGGAAGGTGAAGTCCTGGTACTTTAGTGCTAGGGAGTTTTTTTGCACTAATAAGACCCAAAGATTTTCTTCATCACCATCAGGCATGCTAATCTCTTCCATCATAATTAAAATCAACATTAACCCCCACCTAAAAGTCTCTTACATCGTATGACACTCAAACACATTCTTTATCATTACCTCAATAATAAATTTATCAATATTGAATTTGACCCCTTACACCATGTGATAGGCAAAGCACAAGTAGGCCTTAATGATATCTATCCATCTTCTACTAGGGCATATCTTGGAACTCATGAGGTGCATAGCTAGCCTTGTGATGGGATATTGTATATATTTTATTGGGATTATGAACCCTCCTTTGTAATAACATAGGATTTCTGCAACCCTCTATACTTTTGCATCATCCACCATCACTCGATGGATGTCTATGATGAAGTATATTGGTTATGCCAATTAGTTTTACTAATAACTGCATGCACCTGTCTACAAATTAGAAGTGGTCTCCATGGATACATGAGAGGAGGAACTGCATGAGTTCCTCCAACTTCCCAAAACATGGTAGCTCATAGAGCTAAGTTACATTGATGGTCACAAGTATATCTCAGATGGAGAAATCAAATAATGTCATGAACACTTATGTCTTGGCCCCCATATCAACCACCCAATCTTGAACTAGATCTTGCATATTTCTTGAGGCATGGTGGTTGTATTATTTTATCCGATAAGTGTGCATGAAGGATGCCTAGTTCTCTCCTACCAAGACTTCCATGGGAAAATAAATTTCCCAGTATGACATATTTGTGAGTGCATCAAGATAAAATAATGTGATTCTAACCAATTCCATCAACTACACTTTATTCTTTGTAGCAACTGTCTCTTCTATCATTCATGCCTGTAGTGGACCAAAACTCATTTGTTTCTTTCCCATCTTGAACCAGCTAGAGTTTAAGTATGGTCTATTGATTTTATCGAAGCCTCTAATGTTTCTTAGTACTTATCATAGTCAGGGGGTCTATGACTATGACTTCAGTTTCCAAACTTTGTTTGCCATTAATGGTGGCCTTAACATCACTAAAACTTTATCTTTCTTGGTTCTCTCAAAATTCTTAGCCCACAAGCCCCCTTTCTAATCTCAATAAGAATGCAATATCCTTCTCTCAACAACCATTCTTGTTTGGTGGATGTGGGTGTTTAGGGTTTCACTCTGGTAGCTTTTGCTCACTTTAGCTCTAGTTCAACTTTAGTTATGTGCTTAATTTTGCATAAGGTTTATAATCTTAGCAAGTCAACATTTTGCTTCTTTATACCCTTAATTCAACTACCATCTTAATTACATGTGAGTAATGGCATGATGATACCTAGATTTATTAGAATCCACTAAACCCATGAAATCCAAAAAATCCATTGCCACCTATGCATTAATTGTGGATATTTTTGCCTCTGTCACCTTATTAAATTATCTAAATAATATTTTTGGTGAAGTGAAATGTAGTTCAAATGGTCACTTCCTACCTAACTTTGGGTAGATGCCAACCTGTCTTGATGATCTTCCTCCTACACTTTGTTCACTTGACATGACCTTCACCTTCCTTATGGCAACATGGGAACAATGCTTCACATGCACATGATTCAACCTCCAAAGTTCCATCTTCTCTTCCTATTTCACTTTCATTTTAAGCATGCTTTCTTATCTTGGTTAATTTATCGATGATTTCATCTCTTGCCTTGGCCTGTCCCTACCCATAAAAATCCCTTGTGCTATTCCTCTAATGTTTCACTCTCTAGGTGTCTTGTGAACTTATCATCCTATGTGCCTCTCTCATATCTTATGCACACTATCATCTTATGTGCCTCTCTCACATATTATGCACATTAACATCCTATGCATCTCTCTTCATCATTTAGTACTCATATCTTCAAATTTTGGTGAATTCCATGTGCCCAAAAACTTAGGTGTCTTGCCTTAGGTGTTTAGAAAGCAACCTTTCATGACTCACCTATCTGGTATTATGCATGAAAGTGCCATGATAGTTCACTTACAGGTCTAAAAGTGCCTCACTAATTCACTCATCAATAACACACCACAAAACATAAGGAAATGTTTGGCTTACACCAAAATTTATTTTAGTCAGCACAACATAACCAAATTGTGAGTGGGAAGTTAGTGTCTGATGGTGCAAGTGCCATCCTATTGCCTATAAGGATTCAATTAGTTACCATTGAAATGCCTAGGGAACATTTCACTTGATAACATGCATAACTTGCATGTACCAGTTTCTAATATGTTATGGATGACATATGGATCCATCCACCTAATTTATAGATTTCCTAGGTACTTGAAGTACTTGGAGTCATATAGAAAGACAAATGCTCCTTAAATCAGTACCTTTCACTTAATATGATTGCATAACCACAACTTCTAGCATCCCTTCTCTATCTGCTAGCTCCACCTTGCTTAGGTGCACACTTCATCCAAACACTCCAAGTCCTCTGACCTTACACTCAATGATTCTTGGTCATCCAAATGACCAATATGTGCAATTCATAATGATGTCACCATGAAATCTAATGGTAAAACTACCTTAATGAAAAACACCATTTGAAATGCTGTAGCCTTGTTCAGGTGCTTGTAGGTTGTATTGTATGCCCATAATACTACTAAAACTCAATCATCCAAATATTTATGACCAATGTTGCATATGTTCATGAGGCATGTTCCAAGTATCTTATTGAATGTCCTAGTGGTGACATTTTATTATGGATGATAAGGGGTGGTCTTATGATGTGACACCATATATTTAATTAGTAGGATATGCACAATTTCATTGATAAAGTATGTGCCTTTGTCGCTAGTCAAACTAAGTGGGCACCCATATCGACTTATGATATTCTTCCATATAAACTGCATGGTTATGGTGGCTATGTAGTCTTTTATTGGCACTACCTCAACCCACTTAGTGAAATAATTTAGTGGCCACTAGAATGTATCTTACACCTATGCACCTTGTTGTGGGAATGATCAACCTAATAAAATCAATGGACAATTTTTTAAATGGTACCTAGGCAAGAAAGGGGATGAGAGGCATTTCATCCTAGTGGTTGAGTTTCCCTATTCATTGGCATATTTCACATGCCTTAGTGAAATCCTGTGCATCTTGGAATAGACTTGACCACTATAAGCCTGATTGTAATACCTTACATGCATTGCATCTCTAGTGTAATGGCCACCTGCTATCACTTTGTCTGCCTCACATAAAGTGGAGTCCCTTTCATGTTGTAAAACATATTAGCATAGGACTTCATCTCAGCCTAGTTTGTATAGTTCCCCCTGATGAGCTGAAAAAGGATGGTGCAAACTGTGAGTTGTTTCTTCTCTTTGGTTATCATAGTCTGAGGTGTAGATCCTAAAATTAGAAAAGGGACTATCTCTACCAAGTACCTAGGGACATGCTAGACATTTTAGAGTTGTAAATCCAACATGTCATCCTCAATCAACACTGCTACATCACCAGAATCAATGCGGGATAAATGGTCTGAACCTGAGTTCTATCTTCCAATCTTGAAATAGAACTATCCATATACAAATGTACCCATGGAAATGGGTTTTTTCATGAGGTAATTAAGTTCCTTGTGGTCCATGAATAATATGAATGGGGTCACCAACAAGTATTGCCTAAATTTTTATAGGGCGTAGACCATGGCCAACACCTCACACTCAGTTATTGTATAGTTATGCTCGTCTTGGGTCAATTTTATACTTGTGAAGGAGAAGGGATTATCCATTTTGCCTTTGTTAGGTTATGCCATAATGGTGCCAATTGTAGATCCAAATGCATCAACATGGACATAGAATGGGGTCATCCAATTAAGAAATTGTAAAATAGGTGTGCTAGCCAATTTGAGCTTCATATTTTCAAAGGCATCCTCTTTTGTTGTGCCCCAATAGAACAGGCCATCCTTATGGAAGATATTCTCTATTGGTATCATAATATTTTCATAGCTCCTTATGAATTTATTAAAGTAGCCATAATAGCCTAGAAAGGCATGAATATCTTTCTATGTTTAATGGGTCTAGAGTTGAATGATTATTACAATCTTCACAGGATTGATGAGCAGACCATATTTATAGATGATGTGCTTGAGAAAGGTTCTAAATGGTGTTGTAATGATGCACTTATTAAGGTTCAAGGATATATATAACTACCTACACCTTTCAAACATCAGGTGTAAGTTATCATAATGGTCCTATACGAGCTCATATATAGTCTAGTCATCTAGACACACTTGGAGGAACTTGTGGATGAAGTCCTTAAATACAGTGATCACCACTCTAAAGAACATGACTAGTGCATTCTTGAGTCTAAAGTTCATCATGTTATAAGTGAAACAAACCCATTCAATCATGAAGGTTGTTTTGGACTTGTCCTCCTCTTCAATCTAGACTTGATGTTATTTAGAGAACACATCAGTGAAGGTGTAGATCTCACAACTTGTGATACCATCTAAGACTTCATCAGTGAACAAAGTTAGGAAGGGGTCAGTGATGTGTTGGAATAAATAAAAAAATTGATGTAGAATAATTTCATAGAATCATAATAATAATAGATATTAATAGAGATGTATAAAAAATAGAAATAAACATGCAAAATATGAAGACTAGATTTAACGTGGTTCACCCAATGTGGGATACATCCACCAAAAAACACTTGATCAGATTTTATTACTAGCCACAAGAGTACAATCCACTCTCAGATAAGTGTTTTCAAAATTATAATGCATAAATATTATTTGGATTTGTGCTCAACAAACCCTCTTAAATTTGCACCTAAATTCACACACTTTGTTCTTCCTTCTCAAACCCTTGTTCTCATGATGTATTACCTATGAAATATACATCTATTACATAATACATCAACAAAGTGGTATTATAAAATAGTGGATACCAAAACCATGGGTTGAATCAACCTAAACTAGTTTCCCATTAAAAAAGGGGTCTGCATTTTTTTTTAGGGCTATCACCCCCAAGTCCCTATTTGTCAAGGGCTACCACCCCTGAACCCTCACTTGGGGGTTGCCACCCCCAAACCCCCACTTTTTCAGGGATGTTACCCCTAAACCCTTTCTTGGGTGTGGCCTAGCCCCAAACCTTGATGAGAATACATAATGAGTGTACAATATATTTTAAATGTATAGTATTTGAAATACATTATAATTTATAAATAGGTTCCACAACACAACAATCTCCCACTTGGAGATTGATTTCCTCTGAGAAATCTTCTCACCCCTTCACTATCAATTGTGAAGGCTAAGAAAAAATGAACATAGCTTCAATTTATCCCTTGTGACCACCTTGGTCATCATGTCCATAAGATTCTAACTGGTATGAATCTTCTCTAACTTCAGCTTCTATTCCTCCAAAGTTGTCCTAATGAAATGGTAGCTCAACTGTATATGCTTTGTCCTAGAGTGGAAAGCAGAGTTCTTTGCTAGATGTATAACACTCTTATTATCACTGTATAGCTTCCCTTCCTCTTACTTATTCCCCAAATCTTCAAGGAACTACTGTAATTAAATCATTTTTTTCTTGCCTCTATGGCAACAACATACTTAGCCTCTATGGTTGACAAAGCCACAATTTTTTATAGTTATAAAATCCAACTCACTACTATGTTACTAAAGTAAATACATATCCTATTGTACTCCTCTTTCTGTCTAAATATCTAGCCATGTCTGAATATACATAACCACACAAAGTGGTGTCCAATCTAACATAGCTTAATAGTATCACCATGGTCCCTCTTAAATATCGAAGGATCCACTTCACTACCTTCTAGTGTTCTCTACCTAGATCACTCATATACCTACTTATTGATCCCATTACATGGGTAATATATATTCTAGTACATACCATGGCATACATGAATCTACCAATAGCTAATGAGTATATTACATGTGATATATAGATGCTCTCCTCTTCTGTCTTAGGACATTTCTCCTTTGATAACTTGAAATGGCCTACCAAACGAGTCCTAACTAGTTTAGCATCCTACATACTAAAACTCTCCAAGACCTTTTTGATGTAATCTTCTTAGGATAAATTTATCTTTCTTTCCTTCCTATCTTGAGTTATTCTCATACCAAGGATTTGTTTTTTTGCTCCCAAATCTTTCATAGTAAAGGAATTACTAAGTTGTTCCTTGAGTACCTTTATTTCTTGCATGTTTTTACCTGCAACTAGCATATCATCCACATACAAACAAAGGATAATGTAATCACTGTTAATGTTTAAAATTGCGCTTTGTCTCAGACACCAACAATGGGAAGTTTCAAGATGTGGGACATGCGACTTGAAACAAACTCTAGATTTTTAAGAAGCTAGTCTCTTATTTATATCAAGTGTTTGGGGGGAAAAGGGATAGGAATTTTAAATAGAAATGCAAATGCAAAGAAATAAAATCTAACTATGGCAATGCACCTGAATGAAATTTTGATCCTCAATCCTAAGCACAGTGAAACTATATGTAAGATTCGATTACATTAAAGAGTAGATGAGGCATGATCAATGTAAAAGATAGAAACAATAGAAACAGAGGCTCACAACATAGACTACTTTTGTAATGATATAGGAAACATCAACAAGGGCACAAAACTCTATCTTCTCATTAATTATTCAATCATATAAAAGGCACAAAAACATGCGTAGTTACATAAACTTCCCAACTTAAGAAAATAGAATAAAGGCAAATGATATTCCTAATCACAACTCTAAAAAGTCTAAAACTCTCTCCTTTTCTTGTCCTTCTTTCTGGTGATCCCTGCACTCTAATTTATAGCCTCAGATTTCTCATTCCATCACCTCCTTTCCCATGCAATTCTATTCTGCCTTTATCTCATAGGGGAAAAATAGACGATGCTTTCAATGTTTGCCAACCTTAAAAATCTACCTGGTGAACTGCTCCACCTACTGGAAATAACTCTTGCTATGTTTCCCTCCAAATTGATTGCACGTTCCCAAATTTATGGTCCAAATTGAACTCTAACTGAGCTGAAAGTGTCTATGCAGGACCCTCTGTTCTGTTGAAATGGAAGAGGAAACTTAGTAAATTTCCCAAAAAATTTCTTATTTCTTAGGAGACACCAGAGAATGACACTTGGCACTTTCTTCATCTTTATTGAAGACATGCAGCGATTTCTACTTTCCTTATATTCTTGCTCAGGAACGTCCTACTTTTCACACCTATCGCAATCTGCTTCTCTGATACTTCACAGCTTAAATAAATAAAACTCACCACATTTCTTGCCTTAGAAACCTTTAAAAGAGGCATGGAGACAGGTAGCAATCTCCACTTCTCTTCGACAAATGACACGTGGCAATCTCCGCTACTTTTTGTTATGCTATAGAAGTGTTCGAGACACATGCTAGGCTCCTATGGATGGTGACACTTGGCAGCTACAAGAATCACTGACAGAATGGTCACAGCAAAGAGAGTCAATGAGGTTCTCAATTGCAATTCTATATCCAACAGTGTGAAAAAGTGGGAGATTCAGTGAAGAACACTCTGACTATAGTTTTTGACAGAGTAACAGACTCTCAAACATTGCTACAAAATCACAGTTACTCTGTCAGAAACTATAGTCAGAGTGTTCTTCACTGAATCTCCCACCTTTTCACACAATTTTTGTGCATTTAGCAGGAAGGTGAGAGAAGGCCTGAGCTATATAATCTCTGAGGAGATTCTTTTTCACATGGATTCGTAGAGATCCTTTACCAGTTTTATCACCCTGACATTGCTTGGCCTATTAGCTAGCTCTAGTGTCAGTTATGCCACTTTCTATTACTCCACCTGGAATTGGGATCGAATGGCCACAATATTATTCTATTCAGTTAGTAGTATGTGCTACCATTCCACTTTTTCCCACCTCAGGGTCCCCACTACATCGTTTATCTGCATGAGCTCTGCCTTTAAAGAATCATTTTGGGCCTAAACTGCCTGGTGAATCTGAAGAGAAATAGTCTCTTACAACTGTTTATTCAAATTTGCTATTTCATGGTCCTTTCTACCAATTTATGTAGTCAAAATATTATAGTTTGCCTTTTCTTTGGCCAAATCGGCCTCCATCTTCTGTAGCCTTTGTGATGTCTTCAAATAGTCTTCAGTGACTACATAAGTGGATTTGATCAATAGCTCAATTATATCCTAGGGCCTAGAAAGGGACATGTTAATGGCCACTGCATCCATTGAGTAATCCTCAAGTTACATCTACTCAGCTGGCTTGATAACATTTGGTGACAAATGGGTCACCATCAATTATTGCTAAATTGGGTCAAATTGTGACCGTAGATGAGTTGTAGCCAGTGATTTATTTTCTTTTGTCCTCTTTTTCTCTCTTTGGGCTTCCCTTTCCATTAGCATAGCATTTTCTTGGGTCAAGAAGGTAGAAAGAGAGGCAATGTGCCCACCCACAAAAGGATGTCCCTATGGCAGACCGTATTGGATAGGCAATTGTTGGCTATGGGCAATCTAAGGAGAATTTTTTTGGGAAAAGAGGGGGAGATATGGGGTAACATTAAAAACTGAGGAGGCACAAATGGGGCAAAGTGAGAAATGGGAACGATAGAAGTGGTGGGGGATGTTACTTGGCTAGATGAGATCATCATGCTAACAGGAGAAGGAAAAGACTGAGAAGGAGATGGAGGAATGATATTTACTTGAGGAGTAATCACGACACTCTGTAATTGGCACTGTTGGGTGTTTGTCTCCTCTTCCATAGCCAATTGAAATTGCACCCTCTGTCATTTCTTGGGTGTCTCCTCTTCTAGCTGTGTTCTCTCTCCTTCCACATCCACTACTATCATCGAAGATGCTTGTGGACAACTGCGATCTTCAATGACTTCTGATGATGGGGAAGCTTTTGATGGAAAATGAACCACACTCTTTTGTTTCTCTAACACACTGAGAGGTTGGGGCTAATTAGACAGTTTTTGTAGCTGTAGTCTGTTCTAAGGTTTGTGGCTCTTGGCTGGGCTTGGCTTCCTACTCTATACCTCGTGTTGGAAAATCAATTGCCTTTAGGCTAGATGCAGGGGAGAGATGGCACTCATCCCATAGTTCTTCCCACCTCTCATTTGTGTCTACGTTACCAAAATAATGGGTGGTTTGAGAAATCTCCTGCCTATATTTCCAATAGGGTTCTATCTTTTCCACATCCCAATCTTTATTCTTTAATGCTCTTCTCAAGCCAAAAGTCATTATAACTTTGGGATCATAATCCCTCTGCTTAACGTAGAAATTTTCCCATGATCTATTTTGTAGAAGGGGCAAATCTGTTAATTCAACGTAAAAATTAGGAGTATCTTCTATAGGGTTTCTCCTGGTCTCCCAAAAAGGGCAGCCCTCATGTGAAATCCTAGTTGCAACCCTGTTAGTCCTTATCCAAGAAGTTATCTAACCATTCAAGTCACATAACCATTTGTCTGCAACTAACAGGAACCCTAGGAAGGCTAGCTTTTGAAGCAACAAAATTTCAGCATCCCTGGCTTCTAAAACTATGTTACCTGCCATCCATGTGAGATCATACATCTTCCTCTTCCATTTCCTAGAACCATAATTATTGTCCACCACTGAAACTTGCCTGGTGACCTCTAAAAATGCTAACCTAAGAGTTAGAATCTTTGGTAGCAACATTGGTTCCCCACAAAAACCATGAACTCTTATAATCATATGGTGGGATCCAAAGTAGAAGTCACATGGAATTGGGCAACTGGCCAGGAGGTTTGAAACACTAGGAAATAATCTGTTCATGACTAGTTCAAGGCTGAGGTGGCAAAGAGCTAGGGTAACAAATAGTTCCCAAAAATCATATGGGTCACTGGTCTTTGATAAAATATGTGTCCAGGCAGACACGGGAATGGTCCTTTGGGGGTTAAAACTTGGGTCATACATGTCAAGATGCATATTTTAGATGAATAGGTTGGTATTCTAGTATAGCATGAGGTGAAACAAGTAAGAAGAGTACCTGAACACTCCTTTTGACTTGAATTGGGCCAGTTGCTCCACCATTAAAAAATCAATTTGCTCTGAAAAGTTGAGCTGATATTCCTGGGTCTTGTCAATGGTCTTTAACCTGAAGAGGATATCCATTTGCTCTATGTAAACTACCATATCATCTTTCATGCCAAAGATGAAAGCCATCATGGACAGTGTGTCTTGGCTGAATTGTGTGAATTGGCCTCTTGATGCAGGGAGTGTGGGCACAGTAGTGTTGTCATTGCCCATTTGCAATTCAATTCTTAAGAACCTTAACTGGGTGTTGACATTAGCCCACATCCTTTGCATCTTAGTAACAATGGAAAATGTTGTTGTACTATCATGGTGTAGGGCTAACATGTCTCTGATGGCTTGTGATGTGATTTTTACCATGAAAGGACCCTGTTGAATGGTGCATGAGGGTGCATGGAGCCACTTTGTGCATGATTCAACCAAGTCAGGGCATGGATACATAGCTGGGACAAGGAACTGTGCTAGTTGCGAGGTCCATATCCTCATGGTGAATATCTCATACTACCTTGCTCTAGCCCTCACAAGGCACCTTTGATGTGCCCCTTATCTAAGGGTTTTTCTACTCGCTCTTTGAAAGATTGTGTCCATGATTCCATCTGCATAATCCTTTACTTTTGCTGGGTCACTGGCCTAACCAACCTCCAAAATTTTGGTCCTTGGATAGGATTTCAATGGTTGCGCGATAGCTGAAGCATATGACTTACCTACCAGAAACCTATCAAGGAGTTCATAAATCCTAGCTCCTTATTTTGAAGATGATGCTCCTTCCATCTCTATGTCCTCTCTCTAGTAACTGGTATGAACCCTTTATAAATAGAAACACACTCATTGAAGCAAATTTACTAGGTGCTAAATTTTTTTGCAAGTGTAAGATATTTTCTCGCAGATGTAGGAACTCTTGAGAGTTGGTAAACTTTAACTCTTGCTAAATGGTATTTATGGACCTTTCAAGTCTTTAGAATGCATTAAATTGGGACAATCATTAGCGAATCCTACTCAATCTTCCTAGGACAACGAGATAGACACGTTATGCAAGTGGATGTGCAAGGTACCCCAGAGATTTCTAAAGATTTGGGAACATTCAATGCTTCGAGAATTTAAAGATTTTTTAAAACTTTCTAAGGCACTGACTCTGTGTTTCTAAAAAACACTTATTTAAAAGAAAAGCGGGAAAACAACAATGGGAAAAAAACAAAATGGGAAAGGGAAACTATCTAACTATAACACATTAGAGACCCAAGTTAACTGAAGTGCTTCAAATAGATTCCATTTATAGGAATCTCTTCAAGTTCTCCTTCCATTGATTCCAGATTGAATGAATTATTCTACATGCACGCACAAAGTTTGTACGGGCCAGTCCATAATGCTTCAAATTTAGTATGCTGACCCAGCTTGGCATCTCTTACATCCCATTTCAAAACAATTGAGCCTACCTCAAAATGAGGATTTGAATCCCTTTTATCAAAATAGTTCTTAACCATTCCCTGATGCATAATTAATGAATCATGGGCTGCATCCCTCTTCTCTTGAACTTCCAAAAGTTTCACAAGTCTAACTTGCATGGGGCCATTTTCTTCAATTTCAATTTGTTTGATCAACTGGAGCACAGGGATCTCTAAGCTTAGGGGAATTACAACTAACTTTCCATCTACCAACTCATATAGGGACATTTTGATCACCTGTTTAGGTGTGATTCTATCAGCCCATAGTGCTAAATTAAGCACTTTATGCCATTCCTTGTGATGATCGGCCCCTACCCTTTTGATGAGTTGAATCAAGTTCTTGTTAGTTGATTCTGCCAAACCATTACCTTGAGGGTAATAGTTAGATGAAGTTTTTAGATATATTCCATGTTTCAATGCAAATTCAGATACTTTAGACCACAAGAATTCTTTAGCATTATCAAAAATTATGGTGTGAGGAGCCCCAAAGTGAGTAGTGATACTTCCTAAAAAATCTAGGATCACATTATCTGTGGCTTCTTTGAGTGGGACTGCCTCAGTCCATCTTGTGAAATAATATGTGGTAGTTAATATCCATTTGTGACCCATACTAGACACTGGATTTATCATTCCAATGATGTCAAGACCCCATTGAGCAAAAGGTTCATCCATAATTATCAGACTAAGGGGAATTGCTACATTCATCCTCATCCCCATGTAATATTGGTAGGATTGGCATTTTTTAGCTAGTTGATAACAATCTACAAATAAAGTAGGCCAAAAATATCCTACCTCACTTATCTTTATGGTTGTGGTCTTTGCAAAAAAATGCCCCCCTGATATTCCATGATGCATCTCATGTAGTATTCTCTTAGCCTTAGCCTGTTCTACACATCTTAACAATTTACCATCAAAATTTCTTCTAAAATGGACCTGTTCAATTAAAACAAAATGAACTCCCTATATCCTATAGTATCTTCTCTTATTTTGAGGGAGTTCTCTCAGATAATTTCCATACTTCATAAAATGAATCCTACTTGTGACCCAAGATTCTTGATCAACCTCTTGTATCTTTAATACCATCTCTGTCTCTCCTGATGAATTTGTCTCTTTAAGTACCATCTTTTCAAGCTCTTGGGTCATATATTCGCAGAAACCCCTGCCTCTGACTAACTTGGTGGGTCTGACCTTGACATCATATTCAAGGATCTTAGTAATCTAGTTAGCTCTTTCTTAAGTGATTTCTCCCTCCATGATGTATTCTCTGATGCTTGGATGAGCTACAAGTACCAAAATTTTGCTCCCTGATACCATATGCCTGAATTTCTTGAGGGCTTTTAGTATGGCATATGCTTGTTTCTTATAAAGTTGTACCTAGTTTCATAATCCCTGAGAGTTCTTGAGAAAAAGGCTATTAGGTGTTCTCCCTCCTGTTTATCATCCTTTTGTGTCAAGATAGTAGCAATGCTTAACTCTCCTCCATAGACATATATTACAAAAGGCTTGGAAAAATTTGGGTTTTTTAGTACTAGGGCCATTGAGATAGCCTTCTTGATCTCTTCAAAGTCTTTCCTTCCTTCTATAGTCCATTTGAAAATCAGGTCTTTCTTTAGCAAGAGTGTCACTGGCCTCACCAAGCCTATAAAATCAGATCTGAACCTATTGACAAAATTAATCTTTCCGAAGAAAGACTAAGCTGCCTTCTTATTTACTGGAAGAGGTAGGTTCACTATAGCTGCAATTCTTTTAGGATCTATGGAAACTCCTTCTTTAGACACTATATGTCCCAATAGTTTTCCTTGAGGCACCGCAAAGATGCATTTCTTGGGATTTAGTGACATTCTAAAATCTTGACATTTCTTAAAGATAGATTCTAAGTGATCAAAATGATCAACAACATTTTTTGAAAAAAAAGTGAGGTCATCTAGATAAACCAAGATGATTTTATTTATAAGTTCCCCAAAGGCTACATCCATATCTCTTCGAAACATGGCTCCTGCATTTGATAGGCTAAATGGCATCTTAGCGTATGACAATGTTCCCCATTTGCTAGTAAAAGCAGTTTTGTACTAGTCTTCATTAACCAACCAAATTTTATTGTATCCAGAGAAACCATCTAGCAAAGAAAATCTCTCTGATCTAGCCATAGCTTGTAGAATTTGTTCCATGGAGGGCAGGGGATAGTGGTCTTTTAAAGATGCTCTATTTAGATCTCTAAAATCTACACACAGTCTTACATCTCCATTCTTTTTCCTAACTAGCACTAGATTTGATACCCAGGTTGAGTGCTTGATTGGAAAAATTATTTTGGAATCTAAAAGTTTTGAAAACTCATCCACCATTAGAGGCTCAATCCTTGAATTTACTGGCCTCTATTTTTGTCTTATGGGCTTAGACCCTTTAGTCAATTCTATTGTGTGCTGAATAATGTCTCTATTGTATCCATGAAGGTCTTCATAGCTCCAAGCTATGACTCTGTCATATCTCTTGCACAATTCAATTAGTCTTTCTTTTTCCACTTGAGTTGTAGAATTACCAACTTTTAGTCTTTTCCCTTCACTCACCTCTATTTCAGAATAGTTTGCTTTGTCTACCTGGAACCTTTTCTTCTCCATGCTTATATCCTTTGGATCAAACAAGTTTTCTAAGGTGATCAAGCCCTTTGGGAGCTTATTAGTCTTCAATTGTATAATCTGATCACCATATGCTTCCTCAATCTTGGTTTGTAACTGATCAGCAAACTCATTTGATTATTGTAAGAATGAGCCTACCTGAGCATCATTTTCAAATACTTGCCAATTCTCATCATTGTCTGGCATAGTCAGCCTCACTATAAATTTTACTGACTCATTGTTAATTAATAGGCCAGTTGCTGGGTTAAACTATGAGCCAATCTGGACCATCTTATCAGCTTCAAAATTTTGACTCTTAGGGACTACCTTGATATTGAAATCATCAAAATCTTCTATTAAGTCCCAAATCCTATGTCTATAGGATCTCATCCTTACATTTTTGGCTACTACCTTTTCTCTAATTTGCTTTACCACTAATTCTAAATCTCCTTTTACCATTAGGTTCTTTATCCCCCTTTTCTTGGCTAACAGGAGCCCATGTACTAAAGATTCATACTCAACATCATTATTAGTACAAGCAAATTGGAAATGGATAGCCCTTAAAATTTTATCACCATTTGGATTAGTAAGACAGATTCCAGCTCTAGCACCATGCTTACTTCTAGCCCCCTCAAAATTTAAGGTCCAAATTTCTGAATTTTGAGTTATTGGTGCCTCTTCCCTTAGAACATTTGGGATTTCATGGTCCTCATCAAAAATGACATATGTGCCTAGACCAGTAGAGTCATAGTTTCCATATGGGTCGCTATGCATCATAGACAACAACTGTTTATTTTTCTCATCTTGATCATGCTCAGTCCAGTTGCCTAACTCTTTAACAAAAATATTTTCTTCCTTATTTAACATAGCATGATCTGCCTCTAATTTGGATGTTGGTTCATTGTTGATATGATCTTTTGATAGTGGTTCAGATAGAATTTTCATCTTCGAACCGTATCTTGTTCTCAGGATGAGGTGATACCAATCAAGAGACATATATCCTCCCATCATTATTGTAAAGTCTCTGGATAAACATAAACCAAAAATAGGAGGTATATCTATGACTACTACATCTTGGTTGACAATTAGATTGGGACAAGTATATAACTGCAATGGGAGTTGTTTGATTCTCCCTATGGTTTATACTATTTTGCCATCTAGCTACATAACTCCTTTTGTAAGGGGTCCATATTTTATTTTCAAAGCATCAACTATTTGCTTGGGCATCACTATAGTACTATCTCCTGAATCTATCAATGCATTATGCAAGAGTTTCTTTCCAACTATCAGAGTCAAATAGAAAGGCTCTGGTTTAGATTTACTTACTTGTGCTGCATCGTTTACAAAGGTTGTTGCCTTTAGAGGAATTGTATCCTTGAGCTTTTCTTTTCCAGCATGTCCTTCTTTGGTAACAGTACCTTTGGGCATTGCTTGGCCTTGCATAACTTCTTGTAGTGGTGTCTTTTGTTTAGGAATAGCCATATATCCCATATTGATACTTGGGCTAGAGTCTTCTTTAATTGATCCACTACATTTATCGGTCCCAAAGACTGAGTTTTTTGGACATAAAGATATCTCATTTTTTCTTGAATTCAGGTAGGAATCCCTTGATCTTGCACCGTCTGAGGCACTTCTTATCTAACAACAGCATTTGTTTGCCCTTGAGATGGAGGATTATTCATGACTTGACCATTTACAATTTTGGGTTGTTCCACCATTCTCCTCTTTGATCTGGTGTAATAATTAGATTGCACCACTAGTCTTTGGGAGGTAGATGCTTCATTTAAGAAAACTAATTCTTCATCTTCAACCCATGAGGACAAAGAATGTTTTGAGGCTATTTGTTCCTCTTGTTGCAAGGGCATTCCTAAGACTAAATTCTGCATACCAGGAGATTGATAGGCTTGATTGTCACTGGTATTGGCAAACTAACCATCCATTCTTCTTTGCTCTGCCACCATTTTTTGTAGATTACCCCTAGGATAATCTCTAGGTGTATGAACATTATTTCAATGGAAACACCAAACATTAGTATTATCCACATAATTATTTTGCCCTGGAACCATCTCTTTATTTGAGTTGGGAGGAATAGTCTGTGAGGGTGTGGGGACTACAACCAATTGATTCATTGGCTAATGGTTAGTTTGTTTTAGAGGACCCTGATATTGGCTTGGTTGGGATGAAAATCTATTTCCTTGATAGCCTTGATAAGGAGGCTTAGACAAAGTATTTTGCTATTTTTTTATATTGATCAGCTCATTGGAAAACATCCTAAGGATATTCTTGATATCATCCATCTCAGATGACTGAGCAGGGATAGGTTCTTTTGCAGATGGTTCAGGGTAATTATACATAGACACATGTGGGCTTATAGATTTAGGAAATTCTTGAGGTAATGGCAAGGAAATTTCTGGGAACATGGGCATGGGGGACCTTAGAGGTAACTTTCCAGCATCTATTAAGTGATTCTCAGCTCTGACCCCATATTCATAAGCCTCTGGTAAAGTGTGTCCTCCTAGTGACTGAATCATAATAGATATATCTGAATTCAAAGCCTTGAGATAAAAAACTATGGCCATACCTGGTAATGGTCTAGTTATAGTAGGGATTTTGTCCCAAGTCTTTTGAAATCTAGTATTGAAGTCAGTCATGGCTTCCTGTGGTCCCCTTTGAATGGTGATTAACTACTATAACAAATAAGATTTATCACCCTTCTCTGCAAATCTTTCAAAGAACAGATCTCTGAGTTGATCCCTTGTAGATATGGTATTTGGGGTCAAATATCAATACCATTCTAGAGCCTTCCCTTTAAAACAAGTTGCTAATAATCTTATGGCCACATTCTGCTGTGTGACAACATGTATAGCACAGACATCTAATACATCTTGAAGATGTTCTGCAGGTATTTTAGAGTCTTGCCTACTAAATTTGGCCAGAGCTTTTAGAGCATTCACTAGGATAGGATCACAAATGGTTGGTGGTGTTGGGAGGATTAAGGGACTACCAGTGTTCCAGCTTGCATAATTTCTTGGGGGTATAAGGGCTCCCATATTTGGTGTTGGTAAAAACTGGTTAGCTCTTCTTCTTGGACTTGTTACCAATGGTGGCAAAAGAATACCTAGATTTATAGTAGATTGTGATCTAGTGACTAGTCCATAGCTCCAACTCTTTGTATATCTCTGGCTCATATGGTCTTGAAATAAACTTCAAGATTGATCCCACCAGGGGTGCCAAAAACTGTTGATGTTTAAAATTGTGCTTTGTCTCAGACACCAACAATGGGAAGTTTCAAGATGTGGGACATGTGACACGAAACAACCTCCATAATTTTAAGAAGCTGGTCTCTTCTTTATATCAAGTGTTTGGGGGGAAAAGGGATATGAATTTTAAATAGAAACACAAATGCAAAGAAATAAAATCTAACTATGGAGATGCACCTGAATGAAATTTTGATCCTCAATCCTAAGTACAGTGAAACTATATGTAAGATTTGATTACCTTAAAGAGCAGACGAGGCATGATCAATGTAAAAGATAGAAACAATGGAAACAGAGGCTCTAAACTTAGACTAATTTTGTAATGATATAGGAAACATCAATAAGGGCACAAAAATCTATCTTCTCATTAATTATTCAGTCATATAAAAGGCACATAAACATGCACAGTTACATAAACTTCCCAACTTAAGAAAATAGAATAAAGGAAAATGATATTCCTAATCACAACTCTAGAAAGTCTAAAACTCTTTACAATAATTTCCTCAGAAAAACTCTCTCCTTTTCTTGTCCTTCTTTCTGGTGATCCCTACACTCCTCTTTATAGCCTCAGATTTCTCATTCCATCACCTCCTTTCCTGTGCAATTCTATTCTACCTTTATCTCATAGGGGACAAGTAGACAGTGTTTTCAATGTTTGTTGGCCCCAAAAATCTACCCAGTGTATTGCTCCGTGTACTGGAAATAACTCCTAATGAGTTTCCCTCTAGATTGATCATGCATTCCCAAATTTACAGCCCAAACTAAACTCTAACTGAATTGGAAGCATCTTTACAGGACACTCTGATCTGTTGAAATGGAAGAGGACACTTAGTCAATTTCCTAAAAAAATTCTTATTTCTTAGGAGACACCAATGAATGACACTTGGCACTTTCCGCATCTTTATCAAAGACATGCGATATTTTATGCTTTCCTTATATTCTTACTATATTCTACTCAGGAATGTCCCACCTTTGACACCTGTCACAATCCACTTCTTTGATACTTAATGGCTTAAAGAAATAAAACTCACCGCATTTCTTGCCCAAGCAACCTTTAAAAGAGACATGGAGATAGGTGGCAATCTCTGCTTCTCTTCGACAAATGACACGTGGAAATCTCCATTGCTTTTTGTTATGCTGTGGAAGTGCTCGAGATGGATGCTAGGCTCCTACAGATGGTGACACTTGGTGGCTTCTACAGACTTTAGAAATAAAACCCGAGAACCACCATAGTCTTTATTCAGTAATGAAACTTGAAAAGATCTTTTCGATGTTGACACATGGCGGCTTCTGCTTCTTCTGGGAAGATACATGGCATCTTCCACTGCTTCTGAGAATAGAGTAGAAAGGGGCTCCGTTGATGACACTTAGTGGCCTCTGCTTGAATGGTTTGGTTGCACCTTACTTGCCCTCCAAAAGGGCACTTGTCCTTTGGTCTTTAGGACGCTTCTTTGAACTGCCCGTTGAACTAAAAATGGTTCAATGGTTCAACGGTTCAACACTACATGCCAATTACACATAACTCAAGGTATTGAACTAGAAAAATATTGAACCAAGGCATTGAACCACCTTATTGAATCAAGGCATTGAACCGCCTTATTGAATCAAGGCATTGAATCACCTTATTTCGGATGTTGACACATGGTGACTTCTGTTTTCCATTACAAAAACAATATAGAGCCTTATGCGATTACCACTTGGCACTTTCTGCCTCATCTTGATACTTAGCTTGTTGAAGAGTTTCACTAAAAAATAAAAGAAATGCGGGTGCTGATATGAAATGTGGATGCCAACATGTGGTACTTTTCGTTGAGTTGATATTGAACATGTGGCACGTCCTGACCAACTTGTATGAAAAATGAAAGGTGCCTCGAATGATGCCACTTGGTAACTTCCACTTGATTTTGACACTTAGCCAAAAATGAAACAAAAGAAACAAAAAAGGGAAAAAGAAACCGTGTTCTGTTTTTGAACAAAAATTTTATTCGCTTGACTGAAAATCAAAAACCAACGTAGAGTAAAAACTTACTCTTCAATCACCATCATCAAACTTATTGATATATACACAATGGTCTGAATGAAACCCTAAGTTTCCTTGCTCCATCATAAAACTATCAAATTTATTGTACCACTATCATGGAGCTTGTTTTAGGCCATACAAGCTCTTCTTCAGTTTGCACACCATTTTATTCTTTCTTGTGACCTCATATCCCTGTGGCTTCTCTATATACAAGTATTCCAAATCACCATGAAGGAACACAGTCTTCACATCTAGTTTCTCTAAGTGAAAGTATTCTATAGCCACTATCCTAAAAATAGTCCTAATAGAAGTCATCTTTACCACAGGGGAAAAAATCTCATCAAAATCAATTCCCTTCTTCTGTGTAAACCCCTTTACCACAAAATGGGTCTTTTACCTTTTCATACCTCCATCATCTTCTTTAACTCTATACACCCACTTGTTCTATAGTACTCTCTTACCCTCAGGTGGGGTTACCAAATCCCATGTTTGATTTTCCATGAGAGACTAATGCTCTTCATCCATAGCTTGTTCCCACTTCTTCCTGACATCTACATGCATTGATTTTACAAAGCACTCTGGCTCTCCATTTTTAGTGAGTAATAAATACTTAAGAGTTGGAGAAAAATGTTCAAGTTCTCTTCTTAGCCTAGAATACCTTCCCACCATAGGACTTTAGGGTTCTTATGGAGTATGTGCCTAAATTGGTTTCTTAGACACTTTATCATCTGTAATGTCTTCCAGTACTATGTACTCTTTTCTAGATTCCTCTTTCTAATCTTGCAATTGTTATTTATACATGATTTTTTCACTAAAGATAACATCCCTATACATAAATATTTTCTTGTCCTTAAGGCTCCAAATTTGAAAACCAAAATCATCCTCACCATAACCAATAAAGGTGCATTTTTTAGACTTAGCCTCTAACTTGGTCCTATCATCCTTATCAATATGAATGAAGGCTTCACAACCAAATATTATAAGAAATTAATTATAAATCTTCTTACCAAACCAAACTTCCTTAGGTATGCCTCCATCCAAAGTAGATGAAGGAACTCTATTTATCAGATATACTACTATGTTTACTAATTTTACCCAAAATTGAAGAGGCAATCCTACATGCAACCTCATGCTCCTAGTACACTCCATGATAGTCTTGTTCATCCTTTTTGACACTCCATTATATTATGGAGTTCTTGGAACTATCCTCTATCTATGAATTCCATTCCTTGAATAATAAAAAAAAATTCATTGCTGTAATATTCCCCACCTTTATCTGATCTGAGACATTTTAAATTAAGACCTATTTCATTCTCAATCAAGGCTTTCCATCTTTTAAATATATTAAACACATTATATTTTATCCTAATTCCATACATCCAAACTTTCCTAGTTGCATCATTAATACAAATGACATAATAAGATGACCCACTAATGGAATATACTTGATCTAGCCCCCATACATCTAAATAAACTAGCTCTAACTTATTCTCCTTCGTTGTAGTTCCAACCTTGAGAAATTTTACCCTTTTCTATTTTCTATATACATAGTCTTCATAGGAATATAAATTAGACCCTTTTAATCTGGGCAACTGATCCTTCAAAATTTACATACCTTTTTGGCTCATGTGATCAAACTTGTTATGTTACAAAGTTGTATTTTCATCTATAGCAACTAAATTACAATAATCAACACTAATTAATAAATACATGGTACCAACCTTCTTACCTCTTAGTACCATAAGGGCACCCTTAGTCACCTTCTAAGAATTTACTATAAATTTCATCATACAACCTTCACTGCCTAGCTATCCTATCGATACCAAATTTTGTCTCAACTTAGGCACATGCTTGACATCTTTCAGTAGCTAAGTGTTCCCATTCTACATCTAGATCTGAACACTTATTTTTCCTACTATGCTACAAGGCTCATCATCACCAAGGTAAAAATGTCCAAAATGCCCTTGAACATAATCAATAAAATAATGCCTATATGGTGTAGAATGAAAAGAAGTCCGTAAATCTAAAACCTAATATTCAATAATATTATCAATGGAGAGAATTAATGTATCCTGATGAACATTACCTATTGCCACATTCACCTCCTTGGTATCTTCTTGATTTTTGTTCTTGTTCTGAAGAGACCAAAAATCTTTCTTCATATGCTCAGTCTTTACACAGCGCCAACATACCATCTTGGCCCTTGATTTTGACCTTCTAGGACCATTTGATTTTCTATGCTTTCCTTTTTCTATATATTTTTGTTTCCATCTCCTCTCCACCACCAAAGCATCCCTTGAATTAAAACTTTCCCTAGAGATTTTCCATCACATTTCCTCACTAAGGATTACTCCTATGACATCTTCAAACTTCAACTTAGAATTATTAGAGACCGAGTTGCTCACAACCATTACTAGGTTATTCCAACTCTCTAGTAAGGAACACAAAATAAGCAAATCCCCAACTTCATCATCAAAATCAATTTTTATAGAATTTAACATACTCACAACCATATTAAATTCATTTAGATGATCAACAACTAAACCATTTTAAAAAATCTTCATATTAAATAACTTTTTAATTAATTTTTTTATTAGAAGCAAAGGGTTTCTCATATAACTTCCCTAATGCATTCATGAGACCTTTTGTGGTCTTCTCTTACAATATATTAAACATGATCAAAGATGCAAGGCATAACATGATGGCCCTAAGTGATTTTCTATAAAGTAACTCCCAAGCCTCCACTATTATACTCACTAGTTTCTTTACTTTTGCTCCCAGTAGAACATGGAGGTCCTTCTAATAGAGGTAATCCTCCATCTACATCTTCCATGGACCAAATTTTTTTCCATTAAACTTTTCAATCTTTGATCTAGGATCATTAGCCGTAGCTCTAACTTGAACTAATAAACCTTCCTATGATTCAACACTTTAGCAAATATAACATGAAGCTTTGATACCAGTTAGTAGGAACAAATACAAAAATTGATGTAGAACAATTTCAAATAATTGTAATAATAATTTATATAAATAGAGATGCATAAAGAATACAAATAAACATGTAAATTATGAATACCATATTTAATGTGGTTCACCCAATGTGGGATACATCCACCAAGAAACACTTTCTTAGATTTTATTACAAGACACGAGAGTATAATCCACTCTTAGATTAGTCTTCTCATAATTACAATGCATAAATATTGTTTGGAGCTGCACTCAACAAACCCTCCTAAATTTGCACCTAAATTCACACACTCTATTATTCCTTCTCAAACCCTTGTTCTCATGATGTATTACCTACAAAATATCTATCTATTACATACTACATCAATGAAGCAGTATTATAAAATAATGGGTACTAAAACCATGCACTTAACCAACCCAAAATGGTTTCCCATTAAAAAATGGGTCCAAAAAATTTCAAATGTATAATATTTGAAATACATTGTAATTTAGAGATAGGCTCCACAACACAACATGATGCAAGTGTCATTTGACATTCTATAATTGATGCAAATGTAAATGTGCCCATCCTTCTTGATGCTAATCACTATGGGGTTCACCCATTTGGATTCCTACATTACGTAGATAATGCTTATGGCTAACATCATTAATCTCCATCTTGACCTTGGCACAAAGATTGGGGTTCATTATATAGGGGCACTTATTGATAGGTCTTGCTCCATCCACCATATTTATGCTCATCTTCCCAAGGGATGGGCAATTTCCCTTCATGTCTTGATAATTTCTAGGGAACAAGTATTAGAACTCCTTCAAGAGATCCATAATTCATACCAGCTCCGTATCAAACTAGTATGTGCCTAGAGTAACCATCTTTGGTTCCCCTTTTACACTAATGTCTACCTTGGTAGTATTTAGAAAGACATGGTAGGGATTATTTCTCTCATGATGGGAATCATCAACTTGCCTACTCCCTTTAGTTACTTCTATATGAATACGAGTCAAGTCTTCTTCACCAAGGGTGCTATCCTCTATTTGGCACACTAGTTTCTTCTTGCCTATCAAGGTCATCCAGTTGTAATCCTCCTAGGTTGCATCATTTCTTCACTCGAGTCACTGTTGAAAGTTTGATCCTCAAAGAAAGTTATGAGTGCCAATTCTTTTTCCCTAAACATGTCCTTTAGGCACTCTTCTATGATTATAGTGTCCTCGATCAAATCCAAGTTTTGTGAGTACAAGGAAAAGGTGTGCATGAAACTCTCCTTTAGTGCATCCCAATATTTTTGTCTCATAACAGATCTCATTAACAGCATACCATGCTTTCACCCATGTCATTAAGGTTCTATAGAAGGTGTGCACCCATAAGTTCCTTAGGGCATTCGAGCTGTAGTTAATCCAAGTTTATTCAAATAAGAATATATGTGTTATTGGGTTTGAATCACTAGAGTATGTAAAAATATGTAGCTGTTCATTACTTTTCCTAAATTTGGTGCATATTTTTGCTTTCACATCTTGCTAAATTAGCAAGCTAGTTCTTTGCACTACCCACCAATGAGTGGTAGTGATCCTTAAAGTATACACTAGTGCACCCATCCTATCTACCTCCTTTGGGATGCATGACTTGAGGTTGCATACATATTATTCCACAAGATTATTCCCCTTGTATCTTGGGAGTGAAAAAATCTTACCTTTACTCAGGTGAAATTCTCTCTTTCCCTTCTTTTTATCACAAGGAACCCATCTCTTCAAAGTGTGATCAATCTAAACCCAACTAGTTCTCATAGGTTTTGGTACCTTCATGCTCATTAAGTGGCACCTTTGACTAGTTGTCTCATAAGATTATTCGACACATCAGTCATAAGAAACATTGGTGGTATCTGAGGCTGACTCTCCATCATCCCAATAAATCACTCCATCATTGGGATGGAGAGTCTCAGTGCCTTGTACTGTGATGTTGTAGATATTGTTGATCTCATCCTTTAGATCAACACTTGCTACATAAGGGGTCCTTGGTCACTTGAGAGAATATTCAATACCTTCTCTTTGCCATTTTTAAAAGTTATATAGTGCTTCTTAAAATGCATACCAATGTTATTTGCAAAGCACCATGGCCTTCCTAAGAGTGATAGATAATTATATTATTTAGCCAACTTGGTCACTTTGAATTCAACATGGAACTTGGTACCCATGATATCTACAATAATACTTTTTAGAATTTTGATTGGTTGTATCTTGTATTTTTGGACATGAAAAGTACATGAGGGGAAGGCCTCAAGGCTGACCTACCCATATTTTCCCATATGTTCTTTGTTAATATATTAACCTCAGTGCCTATGCCCATGAGGACCTCATATACAAACCATTCATCAATGGTGGCATTTACTAGGAGTTCTTGATCATACTATGTTTTTTGTGTATGCCTAATTTCTCACACCCTTTTATTGCATGGCAAAGTGACTTCAATTAGATTCTATCCTGCATGATCTAAAAGAAATTTATTTAATAGGGGAAACATAATTTCTATCTGTAGGAGGTGAAAGATATCTGTTAGCTCTTATACCTTAGCCTTTTAGCCATCTTGCTTCATGTGAGAGGTGGAAATTTGTGTTTCTAGGTCTCATGCTAGTTAGAGCTCTCCTTGTAGGTTCTAAATCACACTCATAACATGTTGTAATACATACTTATAACACACAAGGGCTAGGTAAGGTGTATATTTGGGTTCAAACCATGTTATGTGCTCAATGTGGCTCTATGCCCCACATTCTAGGTGAAACTCAAGTACTAGTACAACTAGAGATTGAATGGTAAATCCACTATGAGTAGTTGCCTACACTTTAATTGGCTTCATGTAGGTCAATTTCACCTTCAAAGGCTAATTTTCCACTTTTAGCTCATGCTTAATCATTTATGTTCCCTTTCCTATTCTAGGCCTTCCTTGGGTCAATTTCTTGTACAAGTCAGGGCATTCCTCGACCTTATGTGTTCCTAAAAAATTACCACACATTGGATGTGTAAGGTAGTCATGATGATAATACTTGGTTGAACTGCACTTGTAACATGATCATGTTGGGATATTCCTCCACTGCACCCTCCATGTCACCCTTTGATACCTCTTTACATTACATAGCCTATATTATATTTGACACATCCCTCATTTCCTTAGGTTACGTTCCCTATGGCTATTATGGTTGCCTACCTGGCACCTCTCTCCATGTTTTTGTGCATCTCATCAATCATGTAATAATTAGTTATAGTATGGGTGTGGGTATCACACAACTAACAATAGATGGTTGTCTTAACCTGACTATTACATTGAAACAAAGGGTACTTATAGATATCATACACCTCTTGATAGACCTCATAGCTTAGAATCAGTGTACACACATTCTTTTGAGGGTATTTATTCCTATTATGGCTTTCTATCTCACAATCAGTGTACCATAATCCACTTTGTGCATCTTGTAATGAATTATCAATTAGTTTATGGAGTTGGGAGATCATAGATGCAATATTCACCTTTATGAATGGGATGATACCCATATTGGTATTCCTAATTGCATCATATTTGAGCATGACTTTAAGTGCTTCATGAGGGTGTATAAATGTCTTCATGGATAGTGCTCATTGAAATGGTACTAGCAATCTTCCAATGAACCATTAAACATGCTGAGAGGGGTGAATGCCATAAGGAAGCTAGGAAAGAAATATCTTAAGACTGGTATCATATAGGTGCACACATTCAAAGAACACTTGGTTAATTTATTTGAGCATGGTGATGATATACTTTTCAAACTTGGATATGTTGAATTCCTTCAATAATTCTTCCTTTAAGGTGTCATAGTCAATCATAGCCCAGTTAAGATTAAATTTCCTATACCAGGTATGAGCATGAATGAGTAGAGTTATCACAAACTATGTTGCCTTGCACTCCAATTGGGTTATTTATTGAGCATGCCATTGTAGTTCTCATTTTAGCACATGCTCTATGAAATTTTCCATGCCATAGTATTCTATCAAGTGCATGGCCATCTCATAGTAAATTTTTTGTTGGGGGGGGAGGGGGGGGTGATGGAATCTGAGGTGCTTTCCCCTAGTACTTGTCTTGATGATGGTCCTTTAATGCTTCCAGCGATTGGGTTAGGTGTTGGCCCTATTATTACTACTAGCATGGAATATGATGAAGGTATTATAATACTGATTTATGTCACCAAACCACTTCTTATGGGTTATTTTCCAGTCTATGTAGCTGATATTATCTGAACTAGAATGCTTACACTCATGTTTTATATCGTCAAACTAGCACCCAAATATATATATGTAGCCTCACTTAACTCTTCACAAGGAAAAACTTATTCAATCATAAAATTATAATCTAATTTTATAAAATGGTCAAAGTTTATATGGACAACAATGTTAATTATCACTCTTCTTTCTTCATATGGAGGATCTAGTGCATGAGTTAGAACCACAAGTTCAAAGAGAGTAGGCACTTTCAATGTATCTTCAATGATCAAATTTTATAGGGACCTACTTCATTCTTCACTCATCAACAATTGAACTCAATATATGTATTTATTATTCCTCTTCGAACATTGTCATAATTTAAGAGATCCTTCCCCATGCCCTTCTGACTTGCTATGGGTTCTCTTGGCACTTCTAAGTTTTATATCTTCCATCCATATACACCTCCACTTGTTATAGTTCTATTGCATGAGCTCTTAGGTGTTAATATACTCTTCACCTTCTATTGTGCTTCACCTACACATCCCCTTATTCCCCATTACATTAATCATACATGAAAGGACTTATACTTCCATTATTATAGTTTTAAAGATGTAATCCATCATCAATTTCTTAAGTTATACACCCAACTCTTTCACAAATGTGCCTCCAGGTTCATGAAAAAACTAATACTTTACTTCCTTAGGGTAGGAGTATGTCGATACTATGAATTCAATTATATAACTATTCAACACTCCTTTCCATAATTTGTATATACCTATAGTCCAAGTGGCATCTAGGTTATCAAGCCTCTCTAGGTGATCTTTCATCCACTCAAGGCACTGTCCATAGCTTTAACTTTTGTGGGTCACATAGGTAGCCAACTATTAGTACATAAGCTTAGGTAGTTCATAAAATAAGACCTCATACAAAGCATCATATAATTTATTTTGAACCCACTTCCTCAGTTTTTATCCTTTACATGATGGATGCTTTAGCACAAAACTATCTTTCACCTGTTGCAACTAGTGCTTTACGATCTTGAGGGAGAGTTAGAGAACTATTATATTGTACCATTGCAACAATAAAATTCAACATGGATCTTGATAATGGAACCAAAATGTTGTAGTTAAATTGGGGTTTCAATTCATTCATTTATGGGATTAGGCATTCATTCAGTTATTCGAGTCAATTATATACTTATTACAATTGGGTGAAAACTTATTATACCCCCATAGCACTCAAGATTTATCACTCGACTATGTTGGCATGAATTCACATAAGGTATAAGCCTTATGCACTTACCTGAAGTGTAGTAGAAAAAGAATTGGGGCCTAAATTGAGCTAGTTGTGTCATGTTGCAATGTATCATATGTAATATTTAGTCATTTAGCAAAGCATTTTGGAAGATTCATTGGCATAATACATTTTTAGGTGAAGTCTATTGGTCTATAGGCACAAATCCTATCTAGGGAACTAGTTCTAGTCATAAGAGCACAAGCCTATATCAGATTGGTTCTATGATCTCAAGGGTGAAAGCCTTTGTGTTACTAAGCTTAGCATCATTTGGTGTTTTGAGGGGTCAATGAAATGCCTTATATCAAGTTCATACTATATCTCATGCTTCTTGTAAGGATACAAAAGCTTGGGCACATGACGTTTCTTACACTTAGGATATTTTATTGAAGTATGATGATGATGTCATCTTTTACACAAGGATGAAATTAATGACCTGGAACAAAACTTTGCTTAACAAAACATTCATATATTGAAATTACTCCTTTATAACTATTAATAGTAATTGCAAAATTTAACAAGGAATTGAAAGACATTCAATTGCAGAACACTATGTATCATGGCAACCACTCTTCTTCATATACTTAAAGCTTCAAAGATAGAGTACAATTCATATTATAGAAAACAAAGTACATAAGGCAGAGTAAAAGTTTCACTAACTAATTATCTACCCAGGGGTTCATATG
>JARHVA010001110.1:3220000-3290000 GCA_037957365.1 Torreya grandis | reverse complement strand
AAAGTTGTAAATGGGTGATGATAAATGCAAAATAGATAAGAGTGTCATTAGTCATTTACACTACACACAATGAAATAGAAACTTTAATTTAAAAAAATATGGGACATCCAATATTTATAGCATTGAAAAGAACAAATATTTAATCCTCATTTGTATACAACATTAAATATGAGATCCGATAGATAATAGTTTGAAAGATCAAAACAAAACTATACAATAACACACAATGAAATAAAAACTAAATATAAATTAGATAGATTACCATGATAGGCATATAATATAGGCACATGTGTGTAATGTCAATAATATATAGATTTTCATGATAGGAATACAAAAAATTACATTTACCAACATGGTATCTAATGTTGGGTGAATGTCATGTACACATATACTTTGCCAAAAATGCATAAATTACCACATAGGCGTACAAAAAAGTACATCTAATGTAAGATATACTATTCATAAAATATCCTCCCTCTCTTTATCTTACTCAAAGAAGACTCTCCATGGGATACTTTGATAGTAGATAGAGACCCCTCTAATGCCTTAGATTTCTCTAAGGTCTGACTGTGGGTCCTATGCTCATAGCTCACTTGCAACTAAACCTGTTCAAATACAAATATTATTACAAAACTAACATAAAATACATTCAACCAATTGTTAAAAAAATAATTTTAAACTATGATAAAAAAATAATTTAAACATGAACTTATTGCAAGCTCATAATCTTGCTCAATCTATTTTTAATTGTCAAATAAGTCAATGGTAGGTTTAGTTGTTTGAATAGGAATTTGAAATACAAGAGAAACATGAGAAGTTGCCTTACTAATCATTTGATTGGGACTATTAGATGTCATATGAAAACCTTGCATATACAATACATTTACATATGTTATATTTTCCCCAAGTATGTAGTAAAATTATTTAAAAATTTATATTTTTACAATTCAAAATTATAAGTTAATATATACCTCTGTTAGGGCCTATGTAAATGGCATTATAACTTTAATGCCTATGTCTATGTCAGCTCACAGAGAGGGAGGAGTGTTTACTTGAGACATAAATTGTTCATGTAAATAAGGTCTCATTTACTTTTATATAAAGTATAAAATATATATGGCAAGTTTTTCTCAATGTAAACCAAGATATATGGTAACATATTTCAACATGCATATCATAAAAAGATAATGTAAACCAATAATCATGGAATGTAACTACCATACAGCATGAAATGACCAAAAATAGCAAGTATTTTTCATTTTGGAGGTAATATAAAAAATTTAATACATGTAGGAAGTGTGAGTGGAAGAGTAGGATGTGGAAAGAATAATAGCACTTCAAAAAGGCAAAGTTAGGGAGAGAAAATGAATAAGAGACATATCAAGAACTTTGTACTTACTTGTAAATATTATTTTTATAGATTAAAATATAAATAAGTGTCTAGTAGTTTATGATAAATCATGTGGTGTTCATATCTCTAGTCAGAGAAGATTCAAGTCAGTAGTCTATAGGTTCAAAGTGGTGAAACCCAAGTTTCAATACCCTGTCTTCAGGTACAATCAAAAAGAGGAAAACATAGTCAGTTTAAAGTGTCATTATAAATAATTAAAATATGATTAAGGGATAGAGGAGATATATGAAATGAATGTGAAAACATTTAAATTATCAATAGTATTGAGAAAATTAAAAATACATACGAAAACTATATAAAACCCAATTAGTAATAATTTTGAGTTTTCATAGTCATAAACAAAGACCATATAGATTTCTTGGAAATAGAGTTAAAGATTTAAGGTATTGTGAATTTTGTCAGATATTATTTTTACATGTGTTTGATTCTTTTAATTTATCTTAAATGAAGTTAAATGGTCGTAAGAGTTTATTCTATCCTATTTGTTGACATAGTCATGTTGGAGGGGTACACAAATTCTTTAAAACTACATGTTGGGAGTGACTTATTATTGAGAAAGGAAAAGTAATAGTTTGATAAAATGAGTGGGGTAAGGGAAGATCCATTTAAATACTTATAATCTTTGATAAGGGTCAAAAGATCATTCTATCTCATTTATCATCCTCTTAGGTAGGTGTAGGACTGAGACAACACATGTTAGGATTTGAAACTAGAAAATGAGATAAAAAGTGATTCAACTATTGAAAAGTCATTAAAATTTGTGGAAAGGTGTATTTATATATTAGGAAGAATATTTTTAAGGTTTAAAGTCAACTTAAGTTTTTATGGTATGGTTTCATAGTTATTATCCTTGAATTAGGCCTAGGAGATCTAATTAGTCCTAAGGGGTGTTGAGTTAGTTTTTCTCCAAAGAGAGTTAAATTATGAAAGTCCATACATGAGATATGTGATATAAATGGGTATATAAATGTGGGTTTGTTTTGGTTGGAATCTTTTTAGTTTACTCAGAACAAGGAGGTTTGCCTCAAAAAAAGGCTATTATAAGGAGGGTGTCAAAGAACAAATAAGAGTTAAGTGAAGAGTTGAATCTTAAGGGTTATGTGGAATGGTTGGATTCATGAAATGAGATGTAATTGAGTAGGTATATGATATTATGAGTATTTTTTAAGGACAAAATAAAATTATCATGCAAACTTATGAAAACACATAAGAAGATTGTAAATAATAGAGCAAGGATAAAGAGAGAGAACATGAAAATAGAGTATGAACTAAGGAGGTTGATGTTAAAAGGAAATATTGTAGAGGTAATTGATTATTAAAATGAATTCAAGTAGAGAAAGAGGATTAAGTGAATACAATGAGGCTTAAGAGACATTGAGTAGGTAAGAGTGAACAATAAAGACCTAGTAAATGCAAAGTGATCAAAAAGATAAAGAGGTTGAAGATAGAAGACAAAAAAGGGAAAAAAAAGATCAGAGATGGGTATTTGGTAGAAGTAAGTGTGCATTTCCATCTATATCAAGGTATCTTTTTAGAACCTATGCATCAAGATGCTTGATAGATAAATTTAACTTAAATTTATAAGGCAAGTATAAATAGACTAAATGTACATAGAACATAAGATTAACTCAAAATTTTACCTTTGTTTAAGTAAAAGGTGTCATCCTAATATAGATAAATATAGTAGTGGATGGGCCAAAAGTTGGATCCAAATATGTAAATAATGGCTACGTCAAATCAAATGTTGTAAATGTCTAGTATAATGATGAAGGCACCATCACCTCTTATGCCATAAAAATGACATATATATTATTCAATTTATATGTAAATTAATTGTCATCTAAATTAAATTTACAAATATAACTTAATTTTAACATGAAATTTATATAAAATATAATTGATTCTGTGTAGTGGCTGATGTCTGCACACCAAATGTGTGTTCCAAAAACTCATCACTCATAAGTATATTATCTAAGCCCTCTGAACCACCAGTGCCATCATCATAAAAAGGTTCAGTGCACAAAGATCCACAAGAACTAAAAGGGTGGAGTCAGGTATGTAAACTAGGTGGAATATCTCTAGCATCAATTAATGAGAGCCTACTCGTATGTTGAATGAGTGTACTAGAGAGTGAACTAAGATCATGAAGAGTGTCAATATCTATGACCTACTAAAATATAGAGTGTATCTTAGGCTCAATTGGATTTTAGATATAGATCCTCTTAGGCCGATTAAGTACATGACATGCACCTAGTCAATCCTACACAAAGCCTTTCCTTTGGCCTTGAAACTCACTAAAATCAAACTAGTTCAGAATCTCATTGAGGATAAACTCATAGTAGAGTTTCCTCAAAAATATAATGACACCTCATGGTTTTTACATAGTGGATAATCAAACACCATCCACCATCGATCCCAAAAATTAGTTATGATTAAGTTATGTTGGCAAAAATGGATTGGAAAATGTTTAGTGGTTACAGGAAATGGGGCATTGGTGGATGGGGCAATGAATAAGGTGAAAATGAAGACTTTTGATATTTATTTATTCTTGATCTCAAGTGCTGATAATTTGTCAGCATAATAAGACCTACAACTATATCAATATGAAGTCCATTTGTCAATTTAACTCATTATAGAGTCAATATGACCTAATAATATCTCTAGGGAATTGGCTAGATGGTTACAGTAGGGGTTGGTAGAAGTTGGATCCCTCATTCTCCTAATTAATTCTTTAATTTCAATTTTATTTCCCATAATTTTGTCAATTAGAATCTCTTGACTTCTTGGGGGATTTTGTGGAATTGTAGGAGGGTTAGGTGGAGGGATAGGAAAAGGATAAGAGGGTTTTATGGAGGGTTAAGAGGAGAAACAAGAGGGTTATATGGAGGGTTAGGAGGATGGGTTGTTCAAAACAAACTAATTACAACTAAAAATTAGGGTTAAACAATGAAAATAATGAAAAATTAGGGTTAACAAGTGTATATTTTTATCACTTACCTGATCATTGGTTAGTGGCTTCTTGGGACAAATTTAGCATCTTCTAGTCAAGATTTTGTCTCTCACATAAAATGCAATCTCAGAAGGTGAGGATAACAAAGGAAACTCGAATGCAAAATGACAAATTTGCATTCATGTTTCAATTTTTATTTTTTTTAACAGAGGTAATGTGATTTCATTATTGAAAACAATAATAATGTGATCATGTTAATAATGTGATTAAATTATTATTTAAAATAACATTATCATATTATTTAATAATGTGATCACATTATGTCTTGGTAATTATCAAGACATAATTTAAATAATGTGATCACATTAATTAAATAATGTGATCACAGTAATTAAATAATGTGATCACATTATTTATTAACACAATCACATTACCTAAAATGTCTATGGAATTTTCCTCCATTTCTGTGCACTTGTTCTAAAATTCCCAAATAATAAAATCAAACATGGGATAACTCTAGTTAGAGGACAATTGGCTCAAGATAGAGTTAATGGGATGGATGGATTTCAAAATTCCTTTATGGTTGGAAATATTATAGAGAACATAAAATATAGATCATTGTAAGGAGGTTCTTATTTATTTTAGTCTCTTGGAGAAGAGCTAGATGAAAATTTGTGTATGGGCTATGTTCTTTTCTTGATTTGAGAAAAAAATGCAAACAAATACGTATTTATTTTTGAAAATTATATTTATATTCATAGATAAAGAATCCATTAAAATTATGAACTTTAATTGGTTTTTTGTAACTCATAATATTTTCATAATTTGTGTTTAAAACCATGTATGTGGGAAAGTATACCCAATCTGAGATTTGAGGAGACTTTTTGTTTCTAAGCAATCCTTTTTTCCCATTACATCTTCTATTCTTATTTCTATTTTGGTGTGAGAGAAATGATTTCCAGCCATTTCATTCAATTTCAAGTTATTCCTTCATGGGGTTCTCATCAACACCTCCATCCTTCTCTGTTCTTCTCCATTTTCAACATCCATCATTTCCCAAATTTGTTTCCATTTTGTATTTTTTTTAAAAAAGTACACAAAAATCTCAAAAAATCATAATCATATTTTTTTTGTATTTATCCATTTTTGTTAAATTTATGTCACTTCACATTGGTAGAGTCAAAAAACTAAGTAAAACATAAGTGATTTATTTTTTTTCAATAGGAATGAATATATAATTAAAGAGGAGGATATTGAAAAACTTATTAAATAAACCCTCAAGAATACTCTTCATGGAAATATCCCCATCATATATAAATTTAACTAACTTTATCAAGGATAAATCCATCTTTGCTAAAAGAGTTATCATGACATAATACATAGATTGAGAAATTATATCCATTATTTGAAGGAGGCATGTGAACTTTGATATACAATGATATCTTCCTTCATTTGTAAAATATTTTATATAAACTATCAAATGTTTTTCCATAGTGTAATCAATAATTTCCTCAAATAAATTGAGTAAAATGGACTATGGTAAAAACATTTTTTAATCCTTAACATCTTTTGAAAAATATTTTCCAGATATAGTATTTTTATATGAAAAGTATTCACATGTTAGAGGCATATGTGAAATGTACTTATACATGTTCAAGTCACAAATTGGATTACAGAGTTATAAATATAAATCGTGTGTGGCGATGTGTGTGTGTGTGTGTGTGAGATATATATATATATATATATATATATATATATATATATATATCCTTTCATTCTTATCATATGCCATTAGTTATACATGTTTGGTGATTGGAATACTTCATTTGGTTTCTCCCTCTAAAATTTGTAAAATAAACTTTACAAGGCTCTAATTTTGCATGGATTTTTAGACCATTAACTTGAAGGGTGGTAATCCCATATTAAATAGATGGGGTTTCTCTTTGATATTTTATACACCAATAATAATTCATCCTTTAAAAATTAAATTTAAACCTTTTACAATGTAATCCCATGGAAATTTTATTTTCCATTTGGACTTAAATGTTGTTTTGTGTTTCTTTGATGCTTGATCATTTTCTAGAATTTCTTTTCCATCTATTTCATGGTCTTATTCATGTGGATGACCATCAAAGTATTCATTTTGGGATTTGAATTATTGATCAAAATGTTGAGGGATACCAAATATATCAAAAATTGATAATTATTTATTATGCTTCCTAGAATGACCAACGATAGCCATTTTCTCACAATTTACACCTATTCAATAAAAAAATAAAAAATAAATATAAAATTAAAGTTTTCCATGACATTAAAAATAGAGTGTTCATGCCTTAAGTTTGCATTTAGATTAAAAATAATAAATATCAATAATAATAATAATATAACATTTAATTTAATAAAATAACCTATTTTTAAATAACTGCAATTATGAACCACAATAAGGTCTTGAAAGATACAATAAAAAATAATTTATTAAAGTTTATGGCTCCACAAATGCCAAACAATAGTAACAATAATTTATTATTTTATAAAAACATAATATAATTTACATAAGGGATTTTTACCATGTAGAAACCTAGAATCTATTTAAAGATAAATATTATCTATATTAAAAATAGACAAGAAAAGATGATGGCACATGCTAGGGAGTTTGAGCAGGGTCATGCTTAGGGGATTAATGACAATAAGGGTAAAACCCTAGTAGTTGGATTCAGATTTAGAGGTAGGAAAGGGAAGGTGTGGCAGGTGAAAGATGAAATTTATGAACTCAAGAGTTGGTGGGTTTTGAAGTTGGTTCTAGAAGTTTGGTTTTGGAGTGGGAGTCAGGAAGAAAGGCTAAAGAGTGTTAAAGCAATTTTCATGAGGAGGATATGGAAGCAATTAAGCAAGTGGTGATTGGAGAAAATGCATTTTCTATTGGAAGGAGATCTAATTGCTTGGAAGGAAAACATTTGGTTCCTTCCCAGGTTATAGAGTATTAACTTGTGGTGCCTTATGATGATAAAGTGTAAATTTTGAAATTGGTGAAATTAGAATGAAACTCAGAGCCTTTTGCCAATAACTTGAAAATGTTATCTAAAAATTACCTAATTTGCAAATGTGTGGGCAAATGGTTGGTGCTTGGTGAAGTAGAAGTGTGGGTTTTTTCTAATTAGGGGAAGGACGTGAAGATTTGTTTTCTTTCAAAGGGTTTCTTTATGGTTACATTTGACTCAGGTTCAGCCTATGATTTGGCCATGTGAAATACCTTTTAGTCTTCAAGAGGAGCAAGTTTATGGTTGCAGAAATGGAGCCCTAATTTTGATCCCTCACTAGCCAAAAAAGGTATGTTTCTTGCCTAGATTTGATTTTACAGTCTACCTATTAAATTTTAGGATTTGGATTATCTAAAATATTTGGGTAAAATGATGGGATCTTTCATTAAGCTTGATCCTATTTTATAATAATGCATTCTAGTATCTTATACTAGAGTCAGGGTGTTATTGGACCTAAACAAGGATATTTTAGAGAAAATTTTGATCAAGTCCTTGGGTAGGGTCTAGATTCAACGAGTGGATATTGAAAAAAACCCTTTCCATTATTTTTGGTGTCATCATCTATGACACAGCTAAAAATTACATTCTTTTAAAAATAAAGATCCTCTTCATGCTCGTTTGGTAGTCCAACCAATTTGGTATTAAAAACTGGTGAGTAATAACAAGTATGTAGATGAGTTAGAGAAAGGTCATTCCCAAGTATATATGGGGAATGGTTCTATAGAGGAGTTTTAGGGAAAGAAATAATGGGATTCTCAGCTCCAACTTTAACTAAAGCTCTCTCTTGATTCTCTTGAGTTATCAAATAAGCTATTTGAGTTTGACCTTGATAGGAATATCGATAACATATAGGCTCTGCTTGAGAAACTAGATAATGGTAATAAATTATCTTCATATTATTTAATTAAAGTCTATGAGTTTATAGAAAAATAATCTATGTCAATCAAATCTCTATTACAATCCTCTCAAGACAAAATGGCTCAAATTTCAATCTCGAAGAAAAGGGGGCTAGAAGAGCTAATTTTGGGTTCAGGAAAAGTTGAGGGTAGTGCTTTGGAGGAAGAGGAGGAATCTAAGTCAAAAGAAGAATTGAATTAGTGGGAGTTTCTCTCCATCTCTTAAGTTTAGTTCTCTTTGACCCATATGAATTGGGGACCTAAACAGAGAATGGGTAGGAAATCGATTAAAGATAAGATAAAGGGGAAGATTCTTGGTGGTAGATAAGGTACTTTGAACCAATATGTGGATTCTAGAAAGTAGGGGGTGGAATCCCCCCCATGGGGTCAATGAAGTTCCTATCTTGGAATGTAAGGGGCCTGAATGGCCCAAATAAGAGGCATGTAGTGAAATGTCCCATGTTGGCTAAAAATCCATATGTTTTTTACTCTAAGAAACCAAATTGAATTTGTAGGAAGCTTTAAATTTGATGAAAATAAGTTTGGCTACATGGAATAGTATTTTTATGGAAATAGTTAGGGATTATGGTAGATTGGTGGTTATTTGGTCTCCTTTGATGGATAATATAGTGGCAGTGGATTCGGGTCCTTGGTGGCAGCTATGTAGGTTCTACAGTTTGTCTTCAGATGTTAATTTCCTATTTTTCAATATTTATGGTCTTAATGATGCTATCCAAAAGTGGCAAATTCGGTAGCAACTCTATGATATAATTTTGAGGTATCCAGAGGGAAAGATGAGGTGATTTAAATTCCATTTTCCAATCTCAAGATATGCTGGGAGGGGTGTTGTTCCCTAAACCCTCTTAGGTGGAGTTTGATAATTTTGTGAAGAATATTGAATTGGTGGATGTGCTCCCTAAATCTGACTGGTTTACCGAGAATAATATAAGAGTGGGTATAGATAATATTGTAGAGAGACTTGAGAGATTCTTTATCAATCCAAATTGGCTACTAAGTGATTATGTGGTGGAGATCTTAGTGTTTGGAGCTTCTAGTTGGATCACTTCTTGATTGTTCTCAATGTATTCAGGAATTATCCTTTAGAATGTTGTTCTTTCAAGTTTGAGATAATGTGGTTGTGAGAGACTTCATTATTTTAAATCATGAAGAATTGGTGGTCAAGATATCACCTTTCCTTTAGTTCTCTCATATATAAAATGACTAAAAAATGTTAGTACATCAAAGGTTGTCTCAAAATGTGGAATGTTGAAGTTTCAAAAAAAATTCAAGAAAAGGTGAAGATTGAAGATGCATTGTTGTCTTTTAATGATTCTATAATAAAAGGGGGAATGAATATAGTGGCTTATTCTTTAGAGAAAAAACTTATGTAGGAGTATGAGGAAATTCTTCTTAGAGAGGAAATTCATTGGAAACAAAATTCAAGGGTGAATTGGTTGCAAGTAGGTGATAAAAATTTAGTTTTTTTCATAATTCGGTGAGGGATAAAAAATTTACAACTCAAATTTCTAGTATAATATCTAATAATAATGAATTGCTGACTTCCCAAGAGGAGATTGAGCTGAGGTTGTGTCTTTCTTCAATAAAATTATCTCTAGAGAAAAATAATCCAATTTGGAAGCTCAAAATTTGAATTCAAGGTTAATCCCCAAACTAGTTTCGGATAGGTAAAATGCTCAGTTGATGGATCCCTTCAATTTAGAGGAAATATTCTTGGTAGTCTTTTTGATGGATAAAGTAAAGCTACAGGTCTTGACAGTTTTCTAGTAGATTTTTTTCAATCCTTTTAGGACATTGTTAGATTTGATGTGTTGAACATGGTCAAAGAATCCTATTGTCATAGGAAAGTGGCTCCTGATTTGAATGTTACTTTTATTTCCCTATTTTCAAAATGGGAGTCCAGGTGAGTTTCAGTGATTTGTATCATATTTCACTTTGTAATTTACTGTATAAAATCATTTCCAAATCTTTGGCTAACTAGCTCAAGATGGTTTTAGATTCCCTCATTTCTCAAGAATAGGTGGGTTTTATGCTCAAGAGGAATATCCAAGAAGGCATTATTATTTCTCATGAAATCATTCACTCTCTCTCTCTCTCATAATCACCATGGAGGCATGTTTCTTAAACTAGCTATTAGTAAAACTTATAACAGGGTTAATTAGCACTTTATAATCAAAGTCTTAGAAAAATTTGGATTTTGTAAAGATTCATGTAATTGGATCTTTAGTTGTATTGCTAGTTGTATATTTTCAATTTTGATCAATGGGTGTCTAGATGGTTTCTTCAAAGCTTCTAGGCTTTTGTAGTAGGGTGATACCTTATCCTCATTTCTCTTCATCTTAATGGTTAAATCTTTGGGTCATGCATTAGTTCAAGTTAAATTTTCAAACATGGTATTTGGTTTAAAAGTGGTGGATAATATTGATAGTTTGTCTCATCATTAATTTGATGATGATACTTTTATTTTTGGAGTTGCTTCTATTTTGAGGCTCAAGAATTCAAGGAAATCTTTAACAACTATGAGATAGCATTAGGTAAGATGATAAATAAAGGAAATTCTAAACATTTATTCATCAACTGCAATGAGCAGAGTAAAGGGAGAATTCTATGGTGCTTGGTTTTAAAATCAGGAAGTTCCCAAGTAGATACCTGGGCATTTCACTTTTTAGGAGCTAGTAAGTTAAATCTATGGGAAGGTTTAATCAAAAAATTCAATTCTCAGTTGGCACCCTAGCAAGGGTGTTAGTTGTCATTGGTAAGTAGAATCACTTTGATTAAATTAGCTTTGAGGGTTCTTCCTACTTATTATTTTTCTATCTTGCATCCCCTTGCAATGTGGTCAATAAAATCAATAAGATCATGAAATATTTCCTCTAGAAAGGTGCATTGAATTCTAGCAAATTTACTTTTCTAAAATGGGAGTGATCATGGAAATAAAAAAAGATGGGGGTGATGGGATTAAAAATATTCACCTCCATAATTTAGCTTTGGGAGTTGAATTGGTTTGGCAGATGATTAAACAATTGAGTGCATTATGGAGTAAATTTATTAAACACAAATATATTGGGTTATATGACCCTTAGATCATGGTTTCTATTTCTAATCCACCCAAGGGTTCACATATGTGGAATTTCCTATTGAAGTATAAGTTGATTATTACAAATCATGTGTCTAGGACTATTAATAATGGAATGAAAGTGAATTTTTGGTTTGATTCCTAAAATGGTCATAAACCTTTGGATGATCTCTTTCAAGTTCCTAAGGCAATAATGGTTCTTTAAGAGCTATGGGGTCATAAGGTTACTGAATATATTGAGTTTTAATCTTGTCAAGGTGTCATTAGCTGGTGGTGGAAAAGTTTGGATGTACTGATTTCTTCTAATTAAGGTAGGGCAATTTCTTCTTCTTTGTCTTCCAAGAAAGTTTTCTTGAACAAAAAATATTATTGTATCCATTAGGTTGGAGAGAAATATGGTAGGTATTCAGTTAATCCTGGCTATCAAATGGCTGAGTGATTAAAGTGTATTTTTCTTGGGCTAATAAGTTGTGTTGGGGTAAGGCAAAGGCTTCAAAAAGTAGGGGCCGTTATGTGGTTAATAGTTCAAAATAGGATCCTGACTCAAGATAGGTTGCATAAAATGGGTTTCAAAGTTCCCTTTAGACATTTCATGTGCAATAAGGAGGAGGAATTAATAGATCATTTGATGTTCAATTGCTCATTTGCAAGATGGTGCTAGTCTTGGATTTATGGTAAGTTTAACTGGCTTTGGGCTTGAATTCCCTCTCTAAAAAAAGCCTTAGAGTTTTTGCCTCTGGGAGACGTCAAACACTCTATATAAGTATATGGAATGTAAGTCTAGTCATTCTTATTTGCTTTATATAGAAGGAAATAAATCAACATATCTTTGAAAATAAAGAAAGGATGATATTCGGCGTGATTTATGAGATTAAAATATTCATTTCAAAAGTGATTTTGGACTAAGATAAATGTAAAAAGGGTCTTCTCTCAAGTTGGGATATAATAATGAGAGGTAGATGGAAACTAATAAAAATACCCCACATTAATGGGTCGATTATATACAAGTCTGATAGTATAAAAATTAAATCTAAAGCTAACTGGGAGCCTCCCTCTACGGGTTGGTTTAAGCTCAATTTTTATATATCTTGTAGAGGCATCTTGGGGATTCTAGGAATAGTTGCATGATAAAATATTGCATTATTTCTTTGATCAGAACTACCTCAGTTAAATTCTTAGATGACATCAATAATGAAGCAGAGGCTCAAGATCTGATTGTCAGTTTGGAATTAGTAGTGAAATGTGGCATTGATTTTATGCTCATCAAAGGGGACTCTCAATAGGTGATTCAAGACCTTTGAAAATAGAGAGCCAAAGCATGGAACCTAAATAATATCTTGGTTAAATCTTGGGAGTTTCTTCATCATTTTTAGGATTAGAAAGGGGAGCATTATTTCCAAAAGGTGAATGAGGTAGCTAATTTTTTAACCAATGCATGGATTATCTAAGTGGAAGGGATGAAAATTTATAATTATATATAAAGGTGGCTCGATATATATGGGATAGTTTACATTGAGCTATAATTATTGGTATTTATGGTAAATGGTACATAAATCAAGGGGATGTCCTCTAATGATGATAACATTAAATTCACAGCGTGGGAATTAACTCCTAATTTTTGTGGCATAGGAAATCTAGCTATATCTCCTTGAGTTTTATTGATGGTGGTAGGTTTTTTTGACATGTTTGGTGAAGCTCTTGGCTCAAATATGGTAGGTTATAGGTGATAGGCATAACTACGAAGAAAGCCCTGGTTGAAGTGATAGTTTGGTTGGTCATGTTTGGGAGCAACCCTAAACAAGAGATGGGTTTCATGGGGTCAGTCTCTTTATGTAGACTATAACACATTTTCTAGAATCCTTAATTATAAATTTTATATGTTATATCATGTGTTGGGGGGGGGGGGGGGGGGGGGGGGGGGTGGGTGGGCGGGGGTAAATAAGATAAGTCTTATCTTGCATTGTAGAGTCAATTCATAATTGGTTTCCCTTTTCACCAACAATCTTCTTATGTTGGTCTTTGATAAATGTAGGGTGAAGGAACATGTGGATTTTTTTGTTAGACCTAAATATTGGTTAAATATCCTTATGATATAGAGATGGTCAATTTTGGACCTTTTTCGAGTTACCCTTTTCTAGAAAAGATGGTCTAAGTTTCATCCCAATTACTATCTTTAGGATCATGGAAGAGTGATCTGCTAAAGTCCTCAACTTCCTTAAAGAATTGGATGATTTCTATTTAGATAAGTAGGATGGGGTCTTAGTGAAAAAAGTGATAATATCAAAGGTGAAAACACTCAAAGACCTTTTATAGAATTGGAGATGTGGAGAGAAGCTCGGTACTTGCATGAGTGCATGGCAGTAGTGAAATATCTTTTTGATGGTTTTAGCAGAGGAAAGTTTCTAGCTCCATTTTGGTTTGGAAAAAAGGTGTTATGGGTAGATAAAACTTCTAGTCCATCTATTTCAGTGTTTGGATTTGGGGAACCCATAGGTGAGAGGTAAAGTGAGGAACAGGGAGTGCTACAAGATGGCATGCTGGTTCAACTTCAAGCATAGTTGTTGACTTTAGTGAAAACAAATCCTAGATAGTGAAATATTACATGCTAATTAAGATGGCAAACCAGCGGTTATGTTGGAATGATATATGGTTTTTGTATGTTTTTTGGTAATCACTAGTCTTTATGCTAAAATGGATATGTAAGAACAATAGTTGATGTATCTATGGTCTTTTTGTACCTGTTCATAGTTAGTAATATAATATATCTAGTTTCTTTTAGTTATTTTGGGTTTTGGTCACATGCCTTTTGGATTTCTATCCTTAATCCAATCCTTCTTTTTTTTGGTATGATTTACTAGGTAGGGTGTAATGTCCCTTACTTAGGGGCTCCTTTTTTCCTGCAAAAGCTCTGATACCACTGTAATATCCCTTCAAATACCAAAACAAAGCTCTGAATTACTTATCTATATTTCTGCAAAATATCTTCAAATAGATAAATAAATCACAGTATAATCTCTTATTTATTTGCTCATATGCTTACAATAGAGGTCCTTTGTCAAGTATACAAAGAATATTGAAAGTACAACCTTAATAGCCTGAGTATTCCACAAACTGGGAAAGAAATCTGGATCTGGTACATTTCAGCCTACTGTGTCGAACACACAGTCGCCAGCATCGGTCGATATACTACCGACGTCGATCTCTGTCGGTCCTTCTCTACCAACATCGGTCTTTAGTCGGCCGATATCGGTCATTGGGGATCTTTGTCTGTCGAGGTCGGTATCTGCATGGATCTGTATGAACCTATACGGACTTTGTACGACTGCCAATAAAGCACAACCTATCTATTTTCAACCCCTGATCTGAAGATATATGGCTCTAATATAGAAGATCTCTATCTGTATAATTTATTGAATCAAAACCTAATAAAATAAATATCTGGAAAGCTCTGTGATAACTTCTATATGAAGTTACCTCTCAAATCGATAAACCTCTATGATAACTTCTATATGAAGCTATCTCTCAATTTGGCAATAGATTAGCTAATATTTCACAGCCTTTGAATCACACACACTAAAGAGTGGACGTTCTCCAATGCAGATGGAATCCTAGAACCCTTGGCTCAGTCTTCACAAGAGAATTCTTAAATATCAAAAATCAAAAATCAATGCATCAAATCAATAATGGCCTCCATGAGAAACCCTTATACCCTCAAAAAGATGTGCTTACCCTAATTAGGGTTTCTTAAATTAGAATTAGGGGTTCTAATTAAAATTAGACCAAATAATTAATATTTGATTAAATCAATCAAATATTAATATCTCCCTCAATACATGTCGGATCCTCAAACCGTCTGAAGCTAGTGAATCAGGGAGTGATTCTGCACATGACCATACCAAAATAAGGGTGCTTTGCTGCATGTCAAATATCCCTAAATAATAGGAGCTTAGGTAAACATGTCTGAAAGAGCTCAAACAAAAACCAAATGTAGAAATTTTGCTAATCGAAGCCAAGCCAATCTCCATCATGACCCTTTATCCATCCTATCAGCCTACGAGGGTCGCATATTAGGCCAATCATCAAGTCTGTCGATGTCCACTAAAAAAGGGGACATGACATAGGGGTCTCATTAACCTTGAGATCAATCCAAAATAAATAGACAATAAATTCTATAACAAAGAAAGGAATTAAATATACATACCAAATTTTGATATGACATTGTTATATAAATGAAATATGAAAGTCAAACCTAGAAGAAATTTGCAATGATATATTTTTATAAAAACCTTATAAACTTAAATGAAAGGGCTGTGGTTGAATATTAGTGATTAAAATACATACAATTGAATGTTTTTTTATAGTGTTAAGAGTGCTTACAAAATAAATTGTGTAATTTATTTCCATGTATCAATTTTAAGAGAGAATCACATTCTGCATGAAACTTCATATTGTATCATTAACTTATCTCTTCGAGCCATAACATATTTTAAAATGAAAATGTTATATTCACTATTATAACACTTCAATTTATCATATATTATATAAATAATACTAATACGTGAAGTTTACATAGAAAAGTAGTTGGATGGTATTTATGGCTCAAAATCATTACCGAAGGAAAAAAATGGTCAACATGGGTGAAAAGCGAGAGATAAAAGGCTAGATAATATAATACATTCAAAAATAAAATATAGTATAGAAATTAATCATAATCAAAAACACTTGAGGGAGGAGGTGAGGGATCATCCTTAGGTCACAAAGCCACCCAAAATGAAGGCTCTACAACATGAAGATCTAGTGTCACCCAACCATCTAGGGTGTCTAAAGTCATATCAATAATCTAGCCATCAATAGTTTTATCTGATTAATAGTTTTAGTAGGAGATTCTCCATGAGAGGACATTGTGTCAACTTTACCATGCAATGGTGGTAAAACCCAACCCCCAGATGAAAGTGAGGGAGGAAGTGGCCATGACTATGTGTCTAGATTATATGCTTCCCATGAGGTGGTGGTGGTTCCCCCCTAGGGTATCCCATATGTGGTACTTGACTTATAGTGTAGGGGGAACTCCCTTAATGGTCCAATATCTACTAGAGGTGATAAACTTCCTTCACAACCTTGTTGTTTGGGCTTGAATGTGCATGTGAGCTGATGAAATAATATAAAACTTATCCTTAATATAAAAATGACAAGAACATTCATCATTTTTGAATATAAAATTATTTCTATATTTCCATAATTGGAAATTAATAATTAATTTGAAAAAAATCCATATAAAAGTAATAGAAGCTAACTAGTTGCCCAAGTCCCCTAGAAAAGCAAGCTGCCAAGAACAAACTCAGGGTGATAGAGCTAGAATAGAATATGGATCTAATTCCAAGCATATTAGGCTCATGGGTAGAATTAAAATAGGTTCTTTAGTTAATTAGGCCATTGGAAAGTAATACACTTGGGTGGAATAATACTCATGTGAGAGATACACTCCCTGAGCAGGAGACCTTGATAAACTAGGAAGCACAAGAAGTGGGTGAGTTTAAGTTCCATCCCAACATTCCAAATTATGTGAAGTCTATTAATCCAAGTTATTGGGGAGGAGTTCATTACCAAATTCCTATTGAGTTTACATAGAGCAGGGGATAAGGGGCTCATGACTTGATATAAAATGCCTAGAGAATAATTTTTGAAATGGGTGTCACAATTCCATCATCAATCCTTCTACCATGCTCGGGGTGGTTGTAAGCCTAGCTTGTGAAACATAAAATTGGGAATAAGTTATTGGATGCAGAGGATAGAAGGTAAGTCAACATTTTTCAATTGAAATTTAATTTTCAAATTTGGCAAGGAATCTAGTACCTAAAAACAACCAAATTTTGAATGATAAGAATACCTTTTCTAATGAGTCTGAGGGATTTAATTCCTAGCCATTCAACCAATAAATTATTATAGTCTATCATAATAAGAGACCACCAGATGTTGTGATCATTGAAACATAGACTTGTATGAAAACCATCCCTAATGCTTTTCATGTGTGGCTTGACATCTTCAAAATATTTCTATATACTTTTGGCAACAAAAGAGCCATCAATTTGGATAGGAGCCGTAGTGATGAGAAGGGAGTGGAAGCCTATATTATTCTAACTGAATTTACCATAGGGTGACCCAAAGGAGACACAATGCCTTAACATGATTTTCTAGGTATCGTTACCTTTAATGGTATGAATAACCCATTTGGCACATAAGGCTACACTCTATTTGTAAAATCTAATAATTCCCATGCCTCTTTTCTCTCAAGGAAGGTAAAAAGAATCCCATTCCACATGATGTAAACCCTTAGTATGATTATAAATATACCAAAGAAAGTCCCCAAGAGTTTTAGCTACATTATCATAATACGATTCTGAAGGGCCCAAAATAAATAAATAATAAATATGGGTGGTAGCCAGAATCCTAACACAAATTTGGAATTCCCATGCTAAAGATAATGACTTGGTAATCTAATATTAAACTTTTTAATCCACTCTATTAATGACATATTTCCATAGGTCAGCCAAAGAGCAGTCAATGAAAAAAAGGAATGCTAAGAAATTTGGACTATTTTCCATGCATAATCTATTTCCAATTAAATTACAGAAGCTAATCAGGCATAGGCATCATACTTTGTCTGAAACACTGAGTCTTACTACATTGTAAACTAGACCCATATGCCCAACAAAAAATATTAAGACACTTCATATCTTTTAGAAAGGTTTATTATTTTTATTCAATCATAAGGAATGTGTCATTTAAAAAATTCCCATTAATAAGCTGATAAGAGTGGTCAAGTAAAAATATACACGGAACTAAACCCCACTCAACATTAGAGGGAAGAAGATATCCTAAAGCTTCTACAACAAAAACATATAATATTGGATCAAGAGGGCAATCTTTTGTAATGGATAATTATAGGTAAATGCTATCAGACTTAAATTCATTAATGGTTAGGTAGGCTAGAGTATATGAAAGTAAAGTTTGGACATCTGAAACAAAGTATTGGTTTAAATCCAGAGCTTTTAACATAGCTAGGATAAATGGCCATTTAATTCTATTATAGTATTTTTCAAAGTCAATCTTGATAAAAATGGTTTGCTAATGAGAAAATCTATTCCATTCCATGCCCTCCTAGATGGAAATGAGATTATCAATAATATACCTCCCTATAATGAAACTTGTTTGTTTAGGCCTTAAAACTATAGGAAGAATAAAATAGAGTTGATTAGAAAGAGCTTTGGTGAGAATTTTGTAGGATATATTCAACAAGGTGATGGACCACCAACTGGTAATGAGCTCTAGATCACCTGATTTGGGTATAAACTTAATATTATATTGATTAATGGAATCTCTCTAATGAAACTTGTTTGTTTAGGCCTAAAAATTATAGGAAGAATAAAATAGAGCTGATTGGAAATAGCTTTGGTGAGAATTTTGTAGGATATATTCAATAAGGTGATGGGTCACCAATTGGCTATAAACTTAATATTATCCTCATTAATGGTTTTGTATGGATTCTTTATAGACCTGAAGCAAGTCTAGCCCAACAAATTCCCATGTAGCTTTATCAAATTCACATGGGAAAACATCAATTCCTGAGGCTTTATCAATACTCATGCATTATATATCCTTTGTGAGTTCTTTTAGGGTCAGGTGAGTCACAAATCCATTGGTTAGATGATTTAACTTTGTGAGGAACCACACCAAGGCATTCTTATAATGCTCTAGATATTTATGTCGTGACCTCACAGGATTTAAACACTAGGTGGTAGTGATTCATGAAGGCTGAGGATATATTTGGGAGTGATGTGAGCCTAGCTTAGTTTTAATTGATGGCCTTCATTTGATCATGATCCTTCTTGGATTTGAGGGACTTGAACAAGTCTTTGGAAGTTTTATCTCCAACCTTGATCTAATGAAACGAAACACATAATTACACCCCTCTGGTAGCATGGATATCTACCACCTTAATGTGGTGTTTGAGGGAGGTAACAAGATTATGCAAATCATTATCAAAATGATTAACTCTAATAAGGGAGGAGACCATATGGAATTATTTTAGTGTAATCTCCTCATAATGCTTCCTAATGCACACAACTTACTTCTCATAGTAGCAGAGGAAGCTGGTGGTGCATAAAATAGCCTCATTTCACCACTCAATCTAGTTGGCAACATAAATATAGAAGGGGGCCAAGTTATAAATTTTACAAATCAATTAATGGTGCCATCATGGCTTAAGAAAGAAGTATTTAGAATAAACCAAGTATTTGGCACCTTGTACAACCCTGTGATTCATTCCACTCTACATGAGATAAGATTATGATTGGAAAAAACTAATTATGCATGGATAGTGGTAGGATGACCATTAATGTTGGAAAATGAGAAAATATTTTATTATGACAATATATAATGGTTAAGCCTTTTAATCATGTTGTTATCCATGGCATGGCAATTAGAACATGTAAACCAAGTTGTGGTATTAAATGAGTGATATCGAAGGAGAGGGTTCACAACACCCCATTTACTATTGGATTAATACTATGCTTCACATTATCCAAATCACCACCTCATAGTCAAGGCACTAAATTTGTCCTTGGAATGATAAATCATATTAAAGTCCTTACACACTAGCCACATGGAAGTGGGTAGGTTGTAAACTAAGGATCATCGAAGCAAAGATCTATCAATACTATCATTAGGGGAATAAATGTTAAGGATGCCTAATGAATGGCCATAAATATCCAAGAGAAACCAAATAGCCAGGTGTGATGGGTCCTCTCCCATGGCAATAATGAATGGGGAAAACTTAGGCAAAACTAATATGTTGTCACTGCCACATCTATCTTCACACATAATAGAAATATGGGTGGCATCATGATGAATAAAACAAAAATAAGTTTGTAAAATAAATACTAAAACCTTAACTTGTTATAAATAAATAACCTCTAGATAACCTATCCATTGACAAACAACACATATAGAGTATTTTTGAGAGGAATTTGTAAGAATCAAAACATTCCAAGATAACAAGTTCATTGGGAAATATATTCCATGTGGAACTCCTCATCTGTCCTCAAAATATGACAACACTACAAAGCTATTGTTCTAGTTTGGGAGAGAATATCCTCTAGCATGATAGAGTGATATTTATCCCCATGCTCATTTTAGGGAGAGTCTCAACCACCATGGGGTGGGCTATGAAACTATCGATATAATGAGCCACTAGTTGAGGATATCCTAGTGGGAGGGGCCATGGAATAATGGGAATAATTAGAAACTAGAATTTGTTGGGTTTAGGGGATAAAAAAAGTAGGGGAGGTGAGGTGGGTATCTATTTAGAAGGCCTATTTACAAGATAATAATTTGTTGGAGATGAGGGTTTTAGCCATGGTTATAGTTTTTAGAGTTAACCATGGCCCAACCATCTTTATTTTATACCACCTTAGGATTATTAGTTTATCAAAGGGCCAAACAAGGCTTTGAATGTATCATAAGCACACAATATCTTTATATGATGGTCAAACACCTTATAGTAAAAGTAGTTGTTAGACAAGTTGAAGTACATAACTTTTTGTGACCAACGAACATGACCTACCTAGATATCAATGAACTCCTTCAAGTCTTTGGATAGGTCCACCTCAATTTAAACCCATTTGTTGGAATATGAGGATAACCACCTGGGTTTTTCCTAGGAAACAATACACCCATGGGCATAATAATTAACTCCATGAAGGACCAAACATACACCAAAAGGCTAGGAAACTTAACTTAGATGGGAACTCAAAGAGAGGCTTGGTCTATAGCATTAGAATATCAAGGCCAGTTCAATAAAATAAAGAGTTTATTTCAAAAAAATTAGCATCTTGATTTGGTAAGGAGGGTTTGGACTTAAGATGTCTCTTTAAAAGTACACAAGAAAAACCCTTTGGTGAGGTTTGAGATTCAAACCACATGGATGCCCATAGGTTCCCAATAGTTACAAAATCAATTCTATAGAGAATCCTTTGAGGGAATTTAGCCAACAAAGTAAGTAATAAGTGAGGATTTTTCATACCATTTTCATGTACTTTTAATAGCATCACCAAAACATCATACCTCTGGCTGAGAGGGAAGGGCAAGGGGAGTACCTCATCATAGAGATTTAGGAAAAAAATTTAGCTCTGTTGGGTGCCATTCCTCTCATATCCTACAATAATAGTTATAATTGAGAGTGGGGAAACCATTATATAGGGATAGCCCACCTACAAGGTGGAGTGTTGAGTTTAATTAATGTGAAGGACCTCTAAAAAGTCTCACACAAGGGTATGTAAGGTTGGCAATAAATCACACAAAGAAAGGCAAGTTGACCATGAAAAACCCTAGCAGAGTTAGTTTTCTCTCTATTTTTATAGAGGTATCATAATGTGTTAAATACAATCATTACAATCAGAATGTTATATTCCAATTATATATCAGGAGTTTTCCACTAAATAAATATTTTATTTGTCACTTGATTCATAAACCACAAACAAAGAGTCTCATTGTTTAACAACTAATTAAATTAAATGATAAATTTATTCCTAACTTTAACATGAATGAGATAATCTTAGTTTATTTTGCATTTAGGGGATGATTGAGAGGAAATGACAGTTCACTCTAACACCCTACTTTATTTTTAGATTTGGATTTATTATTAATGTGTTACAAATCCTATAACATTTTTTATATTTTGATCATTATTTATATAAATTATCCCTCAAACATTTGCCATCAAATCAAGATGGGATTGGGGACCCATCACAGATATATTTTATGTCAGTTTTGAGATTCAACAACTTTTCATCCAATTTCACCCTACTGGTACTAGTAATTGATATGACATTAAAAAGTATTTTAAGAGATTATTTTAACAAAGGTGCCATGCACCAAGTCCCTGTGGGAGTTAATATATTTTATTCTTATTTGTTATTGATTGAGATTGCCTCAAAATAAAATGGATGTAAAACATTATCATAGCTTGAACAAAAAACAAAAATAGGTTGATTGATTAACCACAAATGCAAAATTTAATATAAAAAGTTATATAGAAGTCCATGTAAAAATATTATTGTATGCACATGTAAAAATAAACATTCGAGTATACATATAAAATAATTATTTATAGTTTTTGACAATGGTATTTCCATTGAATGTGTAGGATTGGGATATTTAAAAAAGAAAGGCCCAGTGTCAACATTGCATTATAAAAAATTAAATGATTTTTTTTCTTAAGTACTTTGAAATCTGAAGCCTCACGATGAAACCATATGGCATTATCATAGAGGTTCATCCTCTTGGGAGTTAGGAGACTTCCTAGAGTCTCCCCGAGGCTTGAAGACCCATGATGGTGCCACATGGCATGATCATGGTGGCCACTAGCTATAGATAAGTAATTACAAACGGAACATTTTGGGAAGCCTAAAGTTTTTATAGTACATATAGGATGTGAAATATGAAATTCAATCTTTTTATAATTTTGGGAAAATAATGCCAAATCAAAACTTAAAGTTGGGGGTCATTATAAATACCAAGTGGCATCACTAAATTGTTTATTTTGGGACAAAAATTAGAGCCCAGGAAATATATTAATAGAGTGGGAAAAATTATGAGTAAATTATGTAATTCATATCAATTTACCATAGAACAAATATCCAAAAAAATAAGTGCACATTGAGTTAGGAAGATGCATCCAATTTTGGTGGTGCACATATGCAATGAACCTGTACAGAAAAATAATTTAATAAATTCAAATAATTCAATATTTGTTTAAAATATATAATATCTATTAATTTTTACAATTAGAGATAATAAATAAATCTAATCTTTATTAAAATATTAAGGTTACAATGCACAAGCAAAGCTAGGAATTACATCTAATCTCAAGTAAAATATTATGTTTAGAATACACTCTAGATTGCAATGTAAGATCAAAGCTATGAATTAAATATAATATAAAGTAAAATATTATGTTTATTATGGAAAATAAATGTAGTTTTTTAATAAATAAGGTTAAAGATATTAAATAGCGTAATTGTAGTTATTGTGGCTAGTCATTGTTGAGGCATTTTTATTACCTATGGGTTATAGAAGTTGTTTATTTTGCCTGACTGTTAATTTCCTTTGGTTTGAGATAAAAAAATTAATAGGTGTTAGGTGAATAAATTATTTTATATAGGAGTTTATATATTAAATTTTTATTGATGTTATTTATATAGAATGCTTTAATCATTGCATTTAAATTATGAGATGTATGTTAATATTGTTTTTCTTCACCAAAGACAATTGACTCAAACAAGTAACTACTACACATATATTATTATATTACCTATGAAAAATTTAAAAACCTTATTTTATTCTCTTCATCTATTCTTATGTTTCCTTTCCAAGTTAATTATTTGTCTCACATGTTAATAGGCGTATACATTTATTTTTTAAAATATTTACATTATGAGATTTGTGGTTTTTTTAAATAATTTTTTTTGAGATGGTTCATTTGATTTTTTCCATGTCTTTTTAGGTAATCATGTTTGAAAAAATCAACAAAAAAAATAAAATAAAACAAAGAATGGAATTAGAAACATAAGCAAGTCAAGAATCAATAATGACTATATTTGGTGCCAATGAAATAGATTGTGCTCAACAACAACAACAAAAATAGTGATGCTTGAATTATTTTTTGTTTTCTATATATTGTTTATTAAATGTATATTTTTGTCAAAAAAAGAGAAAAAGACTAATTTTTGACCTATAATATTTTAATTATGTTGTAAAAAAACATTTTTTTCTTTCAGAAAGCCAACATAAATAGTTCTTGCACACAAAGTATTGGACATTTTTGCTCGTAAAGTCATTAGTGGTTTTGAATGGGATATTTTAATAGTGTATGGGCCTACTCATATTACAAATCTTTATTCTTGAATCAAGGCAAAGATACCACACATTAATTTTATTGATGCGCATGGATAAATGACAATAACTATGAACGCTAATAATAAATTTATCCAAAATTTTCAAACAAACATTAGTCCAAGGAAAAGTATTCAGGTTTAAAAATTATTGATAAAGGAAAAATAAAAATATGAAAGAGGAGTTGTTGCCTTTTTCATTGGATTGACTAAAAAATCAAGTATGAAAAAATTACCTATGGTTTGAAAAAAATGTAAACTTATACCTGATAGTGCAATTATTGATATCATAGCATCAAATGATTAATTATCCGTAGGCTCATTTGGAGCTTTGATATAAAAAAATTCAACAAAAAAATAACTAGTTTAACTTGCATGCTAAGGATGGAGAAGTGGAATACAAAACCATACTTGTAATTCTATATTGATTTGCACTTTGCTTTTATCTACCTTAATGCTTTTAATCATTTACTAATTAATTGTTATTTTTTGTATTTAGATTTAACTTGGTGAACAACATCAATAAGTTTTCCATGTAGTATGAGACCAAATGTTATCTCAAAAAGCATATGTACATTTTCAAAAATTTCATACACAAAGGGCAAAAAGGTTCTCAGACACTATGAAAAATTATGCTTCATTTGTTGAACCATTAGCTGATGAAAGCACCAAAAAACATTTGCAGACAACCATTGTCAAAAATATTGAGGCAAGTGTTGGTTGTTTTTTTATCTCTCTTATTTTCTTTCTTTTTATAGTAAATAAGAAAAAATTGTAATTGCATTTTTTTGTTTCTTGAATAAGTCAAGAAAAAAAACCAATAGTAACATTTTCAGGTTACGGGAACACTAAAACCAAAATATATATATTTGGCTCCATTTTAACCAATATGCAATTCTTATTATCATGCAATTTTGTAATTAGATATTGAGCATGATGGTTCTTTACATCGCCCAATGTCTCCAATAAACTTAGGACACTCTTTTATTCATACATTGACATACAATGTCTATACAAGAGATGGGAAGATTGAATGCATTTTGAAATAACCTTTGTTTAAGACTTTACTACCAAAGCTAATAACAATTTCCTTTGAGAAATATAAAAACACATCTCAATAACTATGTTCCTTTTACATAAATTTTAATTCAGTAATAATTTAATAATTGTAATGGATGACACAATTTATGCTATTGAACATGTTTTTGAATTAGTGAGGTTCTCACAATATTTAATTATATATATGTTTTTAAAGTTAAAAAGGCTTTTTATGAGCTTCACTTATAAATTTTTTTTTTTTGTTTTTACATTACAGGGTACAAGATATCTTCCAAAACATGTCATAATACATTTTTTAATATTACCAACATGCATGCCAGACATTTCTACTTCTGACATTCTATAAAACTTTAATATAAAGTCATATTTATTTTTTTACTTTGTAACTAATACTTGAATTTGATAGACATAATTGATATATATAAATAGTAAACCAATACATTTTGACATTTTACATAATAACTTTTTGTATTGACATGAATATGCAAAAATACCAATAATAAAAATGTGTGATTATGTTATTGTATAGATTCAATGTTTTATTTCAATTTATTTATAGTCAAGTTATTTTTAAACATTTTACAAAATTATGCATGTTCTACATATAAATCTAGGTAATATATATATATATATATATATATATATATATCCTAAAATGATAAGAGATTGTAGTGATAAAAATATGATTGTAAAATAAGGATGCACACAATGATGAAAAACAAAAGGATTGAGTACATGTGTTCGGTCCAAATATTTATATATATATATATATATATATATATATATATATATATATATATATATAAAGATTTGGACCGAACACATGTACTCAATCCTTTTGTTTTTCATCATTGTGTGCATCCTTATTTTAGAATCATATTTTTATCACTACAATCTCTTATCATTTTATGTTTGTACATTTATAATATATTTACAACTAAAAGAATGATCTTTTATATTTTATTTGAAAGTATATTAATGTGTATTACAATTTGGTGATTGACTTAGTTAAAGAATATAGCCTTATCCCTTGATTTTTCTTTGTTATAATCTATCCATATTTTTTTCCCACATTTAGAGAGTTTTGATAATAATATGATTTCATGGTGATTGATTTGTCAAGGGATTAGTGCACGTGTTTGATAAAACTTAACATATATTGGTCTTGTATTGAAAAAAGGCAATGTTGTTATTTATAGAAAAAATAAAATATGTGTTTGGTTTCAAAATGATACATATGGGGGGAAGATTCAATGATTTTGAATTAATTAAGAGACTTTATTGATTCCTTGTCTAGAGTTGTATAATATTTAAAATTTTATTAAATAAAAGATTTTGTGTTCTGGTTTTAAAGTTGTTATATCTTATTTAGAACTTACATGGTTAAATATTTTGTAATCTTATAGGTTGTATGGTCTTCTAGGATTTAACACTGATTTTGATGCCCTGAGTTATAGTGCAAATATTTTTTTCTAAAAATATGGTGCCTACTCATAATCACAAAAATAATAATAAAAATGAAGTGAACATATTATTTCAATTCCTTATTGATGAACACAACTATTATTACATTAAAGTAAAGTATTTCTAAATGCATAACTACATGAATGCCATATTTTCTAGGTCTAGTCATTAGAATGAAATCAAATCACATAAATCAATAGCTTGAAGATAATTTCACATGATCTTATAGTATTGCCTAAGATTTCATGATAAATCAATTGTATGTATTACTAAGTCTAATAATTGTAAAGGAAGAAAAAAAAGTTTAATGTAAATTGCACATGATCTTTGAGTATGGCATGAAATTTTTATCATACACATCATAATTGAAGTAGTTTTCAACATTATGTTTATCATATTAAAAGCATGACCAAAATAAAGATATGAAACTAAGAAAAATCCTAGATAATAAATATGACAAATAATACATCAAAATAAAATGACAATCAATTCAAATATGTTTGGTCTAGCATGCCCTATATACATAATTTTAGATGTGGATTCATTGGGTCAAGCACATCCCATATTTAATTCCATAGATGGGGACCATTTTGGTTTAGTTTCATATTTGGTTTGGAGGTTCCTAGATATGAATTTTTATTTTCTAAGTGCTTCATTGATATTAGCCAAGTCTGTTAATCAAATCTCCATTATTGAACTTGGTCTAGGATTCCCATTTAAGATTACTTTGATTTGAATTTATGAGTTTGTTTAGATCTATTCAGTCTCGATCTAAATCTTATTTTGAAAATGTATCAAATTTCACTTTTGAAAGCCATCTCACCTTTGATCTAGAAAATTTATTCAATTATTTTAATTATTTATAGTTCATCTTCCTAAGAAATTTAATGCATTTCTGCTTCATTTTACAATTAATAGCTAAGTGTTCATATGGTTTCACCTTTTAGACTTGGTTAGTTTTGTAAAAAAAAGGATAACATATGCTTTTAATTTGGCAAAGTCTGGGTTTGAATTCATTCAAAGTGGCTTTCTCTTCACCAAGTTTGTTCATGTTATGGATTTCATTTGAATACATAATAATTGTAGTTTCGACACTTGTCATGATCCTAGACCTATAGAGGATTCCTTCTATCTTTGGGCCTTTGAACTCTTCAGGTTGATGCCACATGAATCTAGGCTTCATGTCAATTTGTCCAAGTGTAAAGTGGCCATCTGTGGGCATCAAACAAATGCACACTCAATAATTTTCAAATTTAAAATGTAACAACCAAGTCATTTGAAAAAAATAGTTAAATATTTCAAATTTCAACAACTACGATTTTCAAATAAGAATGGAAAATTAACAAAAGAAGAGCCATTTCCACTAAAATCTAATCCAAATTTCATTATTTAAAGAGATTTAATAAGATGAAAATTAGAATAATTCAATCATTTAGCCATCTTGCTTTTGAAATAAAACATGAATGAGTTAAAATGTTAAAGAAAAGAAGGCCATGAAAAAGAAATCCAGTGGTTAAATCAATATTCACAGGGAGGTCCAACACTCCTCTTGAAAATATTACAAGAATAGATATATAATTTATTGGTAATTAATGAGGTATATAAATTCATCATTTATACTCACATCTGTAATAGGTTATTTTGGCTATCTATTCCAATTTTAATCGAAATAAGCCATTAGTTGGTCACTACTATGGTTGTCAAATTTTACCACTATCTATTTTCTTCAAGGAATGCTTGCATATTTGCATCACTACCACTTATCACTTTTAAACTCTTTATTACTTCTCAACTGATTCTTTTATAGATTCTAATTCTTACCACTTATCATGATCCTATCTAACTAGAGTCTTCCATAAATATTATGATTGATGATGTCACATCTTGCTTAGAAAGATGATGACTCATGGATAGATCTCAATGTTATGCTTGTCCAGAATGGACATATAAAAAAATATGCTAGCATCACCTTTGGGTTAGTGGGAGGATGACACATGGATGACTCCCAGTGCTCTACTTTCTTAAAAATCATTGTATGACAAACTATGTTAGCTTTGCCTCTATGTTAGCAAGATGATGACACATGGATGACTCTTAGTGATCTATTTGCATAGAGATGATTGTAAAAAGAAATATGTTGGCATCAACTTCAATTTAGTAGTATGGTGACACATGGATAACTATTTGCATTCTATTTTCTCACAAAATTATTGTACGAAGAACTGTGTTGAAATCAGCTCTAAGTTAGCAGGATGATGACACGTGGATGCCTCTTTGTACTCTACTTGCCTAGAAATTCCCATACAAATAATTATGTCAACATCACATTTTAGTCCACAAGATGATGCAAAATCTATGAATTGAAGGGCCTAAGAGCCAAGACAAGAGCCACATAGATCTAAGACACTAGGGACCTAAAATGATGCCATGTGGCATCATCCCATGAACTTGGGGGTTCAAGATCCGATATGAAAACCACATGGATTAAAGATGCCTGGGCCTTGGGATGATGCAAAGTTGGAATTTGTGAGCATGAAACAAAGGCACAATCAACACTTTTCAAATTTAAAATATAGTGACCAAGCCATTTGAAAATAAATGACTAAAAATTTCAAATTTATTTGGTTAATATTTTCAAATAATGATGGAAAATTAACAAAGGAAGAATCATTTTTACTAAACTCAAAGGCAAATTTGATTATTTAAAGAGATTGACTAAGATTAATATTAAAACTATACAAATATTTAGCCTTCTCACTCTTAAAATAGAACCTGAATTAGCTAAAATGTTAAAACAAAGATTGTCATAAACTAAGATAACTTGCCTAAATTTAAAGTGAAATGACCTCAAAGAGAAAAAATCTAATGCATTCCAAGACATGATTAAGACCAACTCTTAATAGATCTAAGAAAATTTAGATATTTAAATCAATGCAAAGACTATTAAAAACTTATGTAACTTACCTAAATTTAAGGTGAAATAATATGAGAATTTAAGGTTTAAGAACTTAGTTAATTTGTCTATATTTTAGTGTATTTATCCCTATAAAATTATAAATATTTTTAAAAAATTAAAATTTGTGATTCAAAATAAATCTGAGTCTTAAGCCTAGAAATATTTAAAAATTGTCCCTATAGGGTTGAAGATAGACTTTGCTAATAATTGCTATTTAAAAAGTTTGTGCTAGGTTTGTTAATAAGTTCTATGTTAGTCACATATATAATATATTTTATAATATTCAGCATGACAATGTAGTTGTAATTTTAACAATCTTAGATTGGTTTTATCATAAATGCTCAATTCATGCAATATCAATGTGTAAGGGTTTTTACTTTCTTACACTTTTAATTTGGAGTTTATCAAAGATCTTCAATGTTTTTTTGCATTTGTTATGGAAATAAAAATGGCTTGGATGGAATTTAACTTCATGAATGTATTTATGTTATGTCTGGCTCATGCTTTTGGAAAGGAATTGATAGACCCACAAATATGCTTTAATTATTAATCAATAATTTTTCTTATGTGGATTTTATCATACTTTGAATGGAATGTTACTAAGTTGGTCTTTGTTAAAAACAAATTTCTTTGCCCTAGTTGATTTTAAGGTTAGTATTATAGTCACATTCTATCATCTATATTTCTAATGGCTAATGGGAATGTTCAAATGGGTCTAAGTATCATTTTGGGGACCCAAGAGCTAAGATGGCATCCACATGGCTCAAGGATGCTGAGGCCCTGAGATGATGCCATGTGGCATTATCATGTAGAATTAGGGGATAAGATGAGAACCACGTGGCTCTAGGATGTCAAGGCTTAAAATCTAAGATGGCAGCCACATGGCTATGGGATGCTAGGGACCCAAGATGATGCCATATGACATCATCCTATAGACCCAGGGGATTGAGAGAGGGGATGGTAGCCACATAGCTCTAGAATGCCTAGGCACTAAGATGATGCCAAGTGGCATCATCCTACAGTCTCGGAGTCAAGATGATATCTAGTGTCTCTAATATGTTAGGGCCCTACGTTGATGTCATGTGGCATCATCCTATGGACCCAAGGGCCCAAGAGCTAAGATGATAACCAAAATAATTTGTTTTCAAATTTAAAACATAGAAACCAAACCATTTTAAAACAAATGTCTAAAAATTTCAAATTTCAATGGTTAACATTTTCAAACAAGAATAGAAACTTAACAAAGAAAGTGTCATTTTTGCTAAACTCAAAGCTAAATTTCACTATTTAAAGAGATTGACTAATATGAAAATTGAAACAATACAAACATTTAGCCATATCACTTTTGAAATAGGGCATGAATTAGCTAAAATTTTAAAGCAAATATTGTTAGAAACTCAAATAACTTGCCTAAATTTAAGGTGAAATGACATGACAGGGTAAAATTTGATGTATTCCAAAACATGATTACGACCAACACTTAATAAATCTACAAAAATTTAGATATTTAAATCAATGTAAAGACTCTTAAGAACTTAGATAACTTGCCTAAATTTAAGATGAATGATTTGAAAATTTAAGGTCAAAAGTTTAGATAACTTGCCTAGATTTTAGTGTATCTATTCCCATAAACTTAGAAATATTTTTAAAAAATTAAAATTGTGATTTAAAAATAAATAGAGTCCTAAACCTAGAAATATTTAAAAACTATCCCAGTAGGGTTGATGATAGACTTCACCATGTAGCTACTATTTGGAAAGGTTATACTAAGTTCGGTAATAAGTTCTATGTTAGTTTTATATGCAACATATTTTATAATAATCAGCATGACAATGCAATTATGATTTTTACAATCTTAGATTGATTTTATCGTAAATGCTTAGTTCATGTAATATCAATGTGTAAGGGCTTTTACTTTATTGCATGTATCAATTTAGAATTTTTCAAAGAGATTCAATGTTATACTTTAAGTTGCCTGAATCCAGTGTTTTTACATTTACTATGGAAATAAAATTGGATAGGATAGACTATACCTTCCTGGATATATCTATGTTATCTCTAGATCATGTTTTTGGATAGGAAATGATAGACACATAACTATGATATAATTATTCATATATCATTTTGATTATGTGGCTTTTGTCTTGATTCAAATGGAATGATACTATATTAGTCTTAATTAGAAAGAGATTTATCTACCTTAGTCAATTTTAAGGTTAGTATTATAGGTCATATTCTATCATCTAAATTGATAATGGATAATTATTAATGTTCAAATGGGTTCATGCATCATCTTGGGGACTCGAGGGCCTAGGATTTGAGATGGAATCCACATGGATCTAGGATGCTAGGGCCTCAAGATCATGCCATATGGCATCATTACATAAACCTAGGGGCTCAATAATCAAATTAGAGCCACATGGCTCCAAGATGTAAAGACCCTAGGATAATGCTTTATGACATCATCCCATGGCCCTACAAGTTGAAATAGTATCCATGTGGATACAGGATGTCAGGGCCCAAGAATGATGCCATTTGGCATAATCCCATAGACCCAAGGGCTCAGGAGTGGAGATGATAGCCACATGTCTCTAGGATGCCTAGGCCTTAGGATGATGTGGGTTTTGTCTTACTTCTAATGAAATGCTACTGACTTGGTTTTACTTAGAAAGATATTTATCTGCCTCTTTATTTGCTTCCCATAAAATTTTAATGTGAAGGATAGATAAATGATTTTTGAATACATGGAAAGCTTTGGAAACACATAATAAGACCATGTGGCCTAGACCTAGTACCTACGAGAAGAAGAAAGCAAAGCTAGTAAGATAGAACAAAAAATTGGGAAAAGTGTAATCCTACATAGTAACCAGAATGATAGGCCAAAAAATAAAAATAAGCTCACCAAAGGGAATTCATGACCCATCAAATCATCATCCAACCTGAGAATTAAATTTGACAACCTATCTAGCCATTAAAATAAATACCAAGGCCCATAAAGGGTACTAAATGTCAAATCTAAATAGGTGAATGTGTTTTAATTGGTTTATCACCAACTAACATAATGATAAGTGACATAATTCAAAGCTATTAAATTTTTGAATTGATCTAGAAGGGCCTCAAAGTCACACAAAGCTAGTGTATTCATCAAATTAACGTCTAAATCAAATACTCTTATGAATGCAAGCATGCTAATTTAACAACCACAAGATAATTCAAACAATATAAAACCCCTAGAATTGAATGTTAATGAAGTGAGAATGGGATCTATTGCATGTTATCCCCAATTAATTAATAAAATTTAGAGACTTATGGGCCATCGTGCATTGATTTCAAGATCAATTAGCATAGAAATAATATTTATGGCATTGAGATCTAGTGCAAATGAATAGAACCTGAGTATAATGACTCTTAAGATAGATGCCCAAATCACTACGATGTGGTAGTATCAAGGTCATTGATGGTATTTGAATAGCCTAATCACCTCAAGGAACCTTAATGTATTAAATGCATATTATATCTAACATATTTAATAATATATTGATTAATTTATTTTTTCTATTTGCATATTTTTATAAGTAATATGCCATGTATTCAGCCAGAGATATGTGTTCTAAATACATTGGTATTGTAACATATTTTTCCAAAGGAGAAGCATAATGAGGAGCTAATGTGGCCTTAGGAGGGTGAGACTACTAAGCTAGAAACCACATGGTCCTAGGTGGCTTAGATCTTGCCATGTGGTATGATCTTATTGATGCATGATCTTGGGTGATGTTGTGTATAGTGGAGAAGGCCATATGGCCCTAGGTTTAGACTGAGGATGAATAAAGGATCACCCAGGAGATTGTGGCTAAATGCCAAGTGGAAAAGAGATCTTGAGAACTTAAGATGAAGGTGGACCCACTCCATGTAAAATGACTAAGTCATCACAAAAGATAGGTTTAAATTTGATGGTCATATGACCCATCAAAATCATCTTAAGCATGAAAAGTAAAATGATCAGTCAAAATTACTTTCAAAGACTGACTAGTCAAAGAGGACATGTGGAGTGAGTTATTGGCTCATATATTTGAATATTCTCCCACTGGGTTGGAAATGTATCTTTTCTATTATGCAAGGTTATTATTTTTTTTTCTTTTTTTAATCAAGCATAAAGGCCTTGATCTCATCAATTGCCTATATAAGTAGGCTAAGAGGGGAAGTTTCATACTAAAATGTTGTATGAATTGCATCAAGAGTACACCCACCTTTTATCTTCATTTTCACATTGATTTTTTTCCCATTAGTTTGACTCTTTAGATACTTAAACTATGTTAGGATTGGTCTAGGATTACACTTGCCTTCCCTTCTCTATTTTTATCACCTATGATGTCTGGGTGAAGATAAAAATTGTAACATAATCCTTTTAGAATGTTGATTATATATTTTATTACGTTTTATTCATTTAATGCCTTTAGTCTATGATAGAGTTAGGGATAATTTTAATAAATAACCCCTAAAATCTTACTATAAGATCCTGGTGAATCCTATATTTTAGGTATAATTCTACTGGCAAACCTTTGGCAAAATTGCCATGCCGATATAAATTGATTAGTGATTTATATTAGCTCTTTTAAAAAACTTATAAATAGCTGGTGAATAAAACATCATATTCAAATCAAGAAATAATGGCAAAAAAATCAATGAAGAAAGAGGTTAAAAGATGAGAAGTCTAAAGTTGAGATATTATTTATGATTCCTTCTTTTTAATGATTAAATTTATCATTTTTTTTAAGATTAAATTTGTCCTTTTTAAGTGATAAATTTGATGGCCATATGACTAAGTATAAATTGAGTACATACCTCTTTAAGTCTCTCAAAAGACCAACTAGATAATACAATAAATAAAGTGTAACAAAAATTGTGACAAAAAATCAAAATATAGAGTATAAACCAAATATGGGGCCATAAGACAAGATAAATATGAAAAATGAGGATGACATAACTGAAAATAACATTCATAACATTTTCATAGTTTTAATATTATAAACTATATAATAAGGTTTGTAAAATGTCTTAACCACATTCATATTCACCTCTTAAATATTTATTTATTTCAATTAACAAACCATGCTAACCAGAATATAATTATTAACTTAAACATTTAAAAATAAAATATAGTATGATCATGAGGCTCTGTTGCATTTATCTATTTTTTCTTTGTGCATTGTTTAAAAGAAGTATTTTCCATGTCATTATTTATCAGAAGAAATCAATTTCTTGTTTGTTTAAAATAAGTATGTAATAAAGACCAACTAATTTTATAATAAACTGAGTATAAAAAAAATGATGAATAAATAAATAAATAAATAAATATAATGATAAGTTATCTAAAAAACATTTATTTAAAGATATTTGCTCTAAACACTATCTTTCAAATGTCTTAACCATATCCATAATCAATAATAATAAAGTTTTCCAAAATATCTTAACCATATCCATAATCAATAATGGCCTTCCAAATATATTTTTTATTTTAATTAATAAACCATGCCTATTAGAATATAATTTTTACCTTGAATATTAAAAACAAAATACTATGTGATCATGAGGCTCTGTTGTGTTTATTCAGTTTATTCTTTGCGTATTGTTTAAAAGAAGTATCATGTATGTCATTATTTCTTAGAGTAAATCAATTTCATATTTGTTTAAAATAATTATGTGATAAATACCAATTAGATAATATAATAAATTTAGTATAGCAAAAATAGTGACAAAAAATTATAGTATAGCGTATAAACTAACTATGGTGCCACATGACAATATAATTATGAAAAGCGAGGATGACATAACTGAAAAAAACATTCAAAATATTTTCATAGTTTTAAAATTATAAACTATATAATAAGGTCTCCCAAAAATGTCTTAACCACATTCATATTAAATTTTCAAATAATTTTCTTATTTCAATTAACAAACCATTCCAATTAGAATATAATTATTACCTTAAATATTTAAAAATAAAATAGAGTATAATCATGAGGCTAAAAGACTCTTTTTGTGTAGTACATATAGTAAGATCATGTGTAGTGCTTAGTATACATTAAGTATAAACCAAAACTCACACTTTTGACACAGCTAGTCGATTTAATAAACTCAAAGAAGTTCATATTACAACATATCAATTCTTTGAGGTTGTATCCTCTATAAATTATACCTTGAAGAAAATTGCAAAATATTTCTCTTCAGAGATTAGATATCATTTTCCTCGAGATGAACTACTAGAATCCATCGCTGTGATGTACACTCAATATTAGAAAAAAGTTAGCTCATTATATTTTTAGAATAAAATCAAAACCTTGGCCCAACACTTTTGAAAGAGTGTAGAATTGAATGTTGAATAAACTAAAAGCATTTTAAATTTACCAAAGCTAAGGAAGTGGTTTATTTGATTTGACACAAGTTTTAGACCATGATTTCGAAGATGGCTCTATCACTAGATTATGGAATACCTTAAGTTTGAGTGAAATACTATGTGATGGTATTTCATAATATATTAATCTTGATAATTTATGCTAAATAATGATTTTGAGCTCAGAGGAAGATGAGAATATTTTTAGTGCATTGTCATTTTTAAAGTCAAAGTTAAAAAATAAGCTTGACAAAAATTGGAGACTTGCTTGAGGCTCTATACAACTACATATAATGTCTTCATTTTTCCATTTCATAGAGCTATAGGAGTTTGGAAATCAACATCTAAAAGAAGAGAATTGACTAATAACTCTTTAAACACACTATAATTTTATAATACTAGATCCAAGTCCAATAACTTTTGAAGAGAATACAAATAACAATTATCAAGAACAAAATAAAGAAAATTGGCATGTTGAAATTTGAAATTTAAGCGTATGAAATCCAAGGTTGATCAAGGAAGGAAAATAAATTTTGTGATTGATCTTGAGATTTATTTTATCAGGGTTTTGTGAAAGCTTGTTGATGATAATGCAGAGTATATAAATTATTAAGAGGTAATTTGGGTATTTATAGTTCTATTTGATTAAGAGAACATATCTATAATAGTTGTAAACTCTATTATAAAGATGCATAAGTATATTGTGATGTTTCCTTGTTATTTTATACCAAAATTATTTGAGTTATACATAATGTAATGATTTGTTAGTATCTATATTAGACTAATAGCTTCAGTTTTACCAATAGCTTACATAAATGACTAGAAAATTTGAGAAAAACATTACATATGTATTCAATCAACTTCCATTAATCTCAAAGGTGATGTGTCAGAACAACATTAAATTTTTCTTTAGGGCCCCTCAATATGCCGATGCTAATTCACTAAAAAATGGGATAAAATATAAACCTCGATCCCCATACTTTAATTTTAATTGCACTATATTCAATATTAAAATAAAATAAACATTAGGTTTCAAAATTATTTAATATTAAGATTTTTAGTCATTAAAACCATATATAAGGAAGAACATATTTCTTTTTTTACTCAGTTTCATAAATGTATTAAGGACCACTTGTGACTTAGGACATAATAATTTTTAAGGTGATAATTATATTTTGATTGGTATGATTTGTTAATTGAAATAAAAAAAATATTTGAAAAACCATTATTAATTATAGTTATGGTCAAGAGATTTTGGTAGACCTTATCATTATTGATTATGGATATGGTTAAGACATTATCATTATATTTATTCATTTCAAGACAAATGATTGTGCATGAAAATAACTGCTCTAAGCCTTTTACTATCTACATATTTTTTTCAAAATAATTTCTTTAACAATCGTTTCTTGTTCATCATATAGCATATATTTTTGTTTATAGTATTCAACATTATCAATAATAATGGGTGCTGTTTAATTTCAAATAATTTACAGTTTTGTTTTTTTGGCACATAATTAACTAGTGACAATTCCATCTGTAGATTGTATTATTGTTGCATAGTGTTGTTTTTGCTTGAACAAAATCTTGTATTGATTATATTTTCAATATCATATTAAACATAGTAAATGGCATCCTACATGTCTATGTTAGAGTGGGATATAATTGAATATATACTAGATATAGTCAAATATATGATGTGATTACCTATGTGTAGTAGTGAAATCAAATATGAGTCAAAAAAAAAAAATTACTCAACAATTGAAAGATTGTAATATTAAAATTAACATCATTAACCATAAAAACTTTAAGAAGGTTTATTATATAAGTGAAAGACAGATATGTATAACCTTCCTATGAATATGAGATTATCTCTCACAATGACTTAAAAGACACTTAAGAAAGCTAAACTAAATGTGTAAGAAAAAACTATTAAATAGAATAAAAACCTACATTAACACCCCCCTTAAACATAGATTAGGTGGATAGTAGAATTGGGTCTCGAATCAAAGCCTTAATGAGGTACCCAAATATAATAAAATGTTCTCTCAGAGGAGGATGTTAGAGCTACCCAAACTTCAAAAAATATTTATAAATGAAAATACTTATTCTCATTAAAAGGTTTGGTGAATATATCAGTAATTTACTCTATTATCTAGATGTAGTGGAGATCAATCACTTGCTCAAGGATAAGATCCGAAATGAAATGTATATGAATCTCGATATGCTTAGTCTACTGATTTAGGATTGTATTCTTGTAGATCTAGATTGTGCTTTAGTTATCATGGAATATGCTTATTGGTCATTGAAATTCGAAACCAAACTCATTGAAAAATCTTGAATTCAAATAGCTTCAGTGGCAACATTAACAACTCTTTTATATTCTCCCTGTATAGAAGACAAAATAATAGCATTTTTTTATATAAATCAATTTTAATTTGGGTCATTTCTATATGTCTATAGCTTTATCTTAATTATTATATGTATGTTAATTTATTATATTTATAAATGCACTTTATTCTAGTCTTTTGATGTATCACTCGCCTCTTTAATCTACATATTGGTTTTTGAGTTATTTGCATGTAACTCCCTTCTACATGACACACACATCATCCTCACTTATAAGAAGATTAATAACACATGATATACATGCTATAGTTTGCATTTGTTACTTCTTTTCTCTCTTAGCTTTTCATAAAGAGCTCCCTCTCCCTTTCTTCAACACTTGTTACAACACAATTTATTCTTGTTGATCTAGTCTTACTTTTACATCCTTGATGATCTCTTTGGTGTAAATCCTTCCCCCCCCCCTCTCTCTCTCTCTCATAATTTATTCATGATATTGTACTTCGACTTCATTATTTTTAAGTTTTCTAATAGATTGTGGGGTTTTTCTCTATATGACGGTTTTCCCACTTGTCATATTTGCCTCAACTTGTGGTTTGTGCTCACTTCAAGATAACATTGTTCCTTAAGTTTTATTATTTTTTTCAACATTTAATTTGATCTTTAGAAACATTTCTATCACAATATTAGAGCTATTAGTTTTTTAATATATGTAAGTCTTTGGGTTAAAAAAAGACTTTTTTTTGACTTTTTTTTAATAGATCATTAATGCTCGATTCTATCAATATTATAAGTTTTATCTATTTTGATTACTAACAAGCATTATCTTTAGTATTAGCAATTCTACATTATTCTAATCTTTGGACACTTTATTTCTACTTGTTGCTCCTTAATAATGCAAGTTTTTCTTGAAAACTTACCCAGGTTACCATTATTCTCTCGCCTAGTATTATTATTTTCTATTTTGGTGTTCCAAGGTGTTTTCCACTAATCTTTGCTTTTTCCTGCCTACTTTTCCTAGTAATGTCATCCTGCACTGTGTATAGCTTATGATTTACTTTTAAGATGATTAGATTTTAGGACTAGCATCTTATGTAGGATTCTAATTTTTGGAATTATTTTCTGTCACGTTTTACCTATTATCACCTATGGTATGCATTTATGTTTTGTCCTAAATACTTTTATGTTTCCATGTGACACACTTATGATTACCAATTCATAGTAATGTCTATAATAATTCTTTAGTCCATTTAACATTATGGTAACTCTTCTGGTACTTCTCTACCTTTCTATTTTTCCTTGATTCATCATTTGTGTTATAATACTATGACGTTTTAGTTTTAAACATTAATATAACACCTTTTTAAAAACTCTTCTTTTAACGTAAGTGGTTTGGCGTTTCATATGCTTTTCTTTGCTTTATTTAGAATCTTAAATAAAAATTTTCCTGCAATCTTTCATAAAGAATCTCCTTCATTTTTTTTATGCATATTCACTTTCTTTGGCATTTTATGAATAGTGCGTTGAAAAATTAAATGTGTTTGGCTTTGTTAAAAGCATTTGGAAATGTTTATTTTGACATTAAGCTTTTATTCCCAAAAACAGAAAGGAATCTTTTTTAATCTTTTCCAATTGAAATCAAAGATCTATATTTTATTTCCATGTGGAATTCAAAAAGGCATTGGTGATATGATATAATCTTATGTTTTTAATTAATTGGAAGTTATGCTCTAATCCTTTTCAAATACATGACATATTTGAGCTTGTCTCATTCACATTTAAAATTGTTTTAATGGATTTTTTTTCGTGACATTCATGTTTTAAAAAAAATAAAATATAAAATAAAACAAACCTTTAATAATTTTATACTTCACATAAAAAGTTCTTACTTTAAACTAAAATAAAATCTCTTTGGATTTATGTTAAAATTTAGAGCATTTGTTGTTTTAAAAAAAAAATTAAAAAAAAGATTTTTTTGGAGTGCTTTGGTGTGAACTTATATTTACAAGTTAATTGATCTAATTTTTTTAATGATGAATATTATCAAATATTCTTTGAATCAATTCATACTATTTGTTATTGGTTTTCTTTTTTTGTTAGTGAATTTTATGTCTTCTACTCTCATGGCTCTTAAATTGGTCTTTTGTCAAATTTTAAACATACTATGCAAACCTTTTTTTTTCAAAGGGATGAAATTAATGGTCTTAAAAAATAAATTGCATGTCAAAATGATATTTTAAATTTTTTACAAGTCTATTTTATTAATTGAATGTAAACTATGCAATCTTCTTTAGACGCTCAAAATAACAGAATTATGTCTTTTGCTAATGTCAATAGTTCTAATGATAATGTATCTCCTTGTATTTATAACGAACTCAAAATTTTTTAAACACTTATTTTACCAACCCTGACTTAAAAATCATGCATAGTATGTTCTATTCGGGTGGTGTGCTTAGTAAGTGTAAAGACAATATTCTCAAACTTATTTTGTCTACTTCTAATGTAAATTATAAATGTTTCTATTTTAATGATTCGTCTACTTATAATACAAATTTATAATCTTATTGTCCTCATCAAAGGACTTATAATGCAACTTATTTTGATTATAATGCTTGGAATGCTCATACTTTGGTTAAAAATGTTAAATTTTGTACACATTGTAAAAAACAAGGGCATTACATAACTAAATGTTATAAATTACACCCATACAAATCTTACTTGACCAATTGATTGAATTTGAATTGAGAGAGAAACTATAGCCTGAAGTAGACTTATAATTTTGAATGTCACCAGTGCAATCTAAATTTATACATCCAATTAGGTTGATGCCAATGCCTACTCCATAATGAATCCTGAAACTATGAGTACCCTAAATGTAGTGGAGGATCCACTTATATGCTTTCTAGTAAAACTCATATGGTTTTTGCATGAATGTAGAGACCATGTCCATTGCATATAAAATGTCAAGTCTAGTTTGTAAGGTAGAACACACTACCAACAACCTATCGATACAAGGTAACATAAAATAATGGAGATGAACAATCAATGCCAAGCTTCACACTAGATATAAAATGAGTTAGAGTTAGCTTACAATCAGTGATGTTAAACTATACAAGCAAATCAAGAGAATAATTATATTGTGCAATAGTGATCCTAGAGTCAGATTGAGAAATTTCAATTCTGAGGAAGTAATGCAACATGCACAAGTAAATCATTGAGAACCTATCAAATAAAATATTTTTCACTGCTATTATAGTTGATGTAGAAATCCATGTGATTAATAGGTCATCCACTTAGATAACCAAAATCAACAGTGAATCACCTTATTGTAATATGTAGACATTTGGATCAGAATAGATTTTGATAAACCCAACTGAAAGAAGGAGTCCATCTTGACATACCAAGCTTGAAGATCTTAGTTGAGGCTATAGATAGATTTTTGAAGTTTACAAAATAAGGAATAATCTTTAACAAATCCTTGTGATTGTTCCATGTATATTTAATTTTTTAGGTCACCATGAAGAAAGACACTTTTCACATCCATTTGATTAATATTCCAATGACGTGTTACGATAATAGTGAGAATGAGTTAGATTGAGTTCATTTTAACAACTTGGGTGAATGTCTCGGTATAGTCAATGTTAGGTACCTAAAAAAAATCCTTTACTACCAAATGTGCTTTGGACTTATCTATGAATCTATCTACTAAAAAATGCATTTGGTAGATCCACCTACATCGAACAAGTTTTCTTCCCTTAAGAAGTGGGACAAGATCCAAAGTATTATTCTTCTAAAAGAAACTATACTCATCTTCCATGGTAGTATCCCACTCAAAAGTGATTGATGTCTTGTGAAATTATTATAGATCAAAAGCATATGTAATAAAATCATGTAGGGCATCCTAGAATTATGAACTAATATGCCTATTGTCTAATAGATCTCCAACCCATTGGCCAAAACTTTGTAATGTTTATCTATCCCAAAGAAGATCAATGATCAAAGAGTTAGGAGGAGATTTTTTATTATTTCAAGATAATCTAGGAGGGGAATCTTCATCACTACTCTCATAATTATAACTAGAAGAAGAATTTATATCATCAAGAGGTTGATTAGGTGTATTTGAATCATTAGAACTATCATCAAATCTAAGTGAATCTAAGTAAGAGTGAGAGGTGTTGAGTGTGGAGTCTAAAAGATCCTCTATAAGATGAACATTTATCTCAATGAATAATTCATGAGTGGTGGGATGGAGAAGCATGTATCTCTTAACACCCTCAGGATATCCACTAAAGATATAAGGTTGACTTTGAGGTTCAATTGCCTTATATTTATTCATTAGAATGCGAGCCATATAAGGTGAACTAAACACTCAAAACTACTCTACTATGGGTTTCTGACTACTCTAAGCTTCAAAATGAGTGACTCCCTTCAATGCTTTCTGAATAACTTAGATATGGATGTAACAAGCACAGTTGATGGCCTCGACCAAATATTAAGGTGTAAGAGACTTGGACTCGAGCATACAATTGGCTATTTCCTTCAAGGAACTATTCTTACACCCTACAACACCATTATTTTTAAAACTATATATAACTATATGTTATACTTCAATCTCTTATGATGTATACAATTACTTAAAATAGTTACTGACATATTTCCCACCATTATCGATGTGTAAAATCATTATGGTTTTAGCTGATTATTTTTCCAAAAGTGCCTTGAAGTCTTGAAAATGGTCAAAGACCTCTAATTTTTACTTAAGAAAATACACTTAAGTGTACCTTGAATAATCATTGATGAAAATAAGCATGTAATTTGTAATATTGAATGAAGGTTTTGGAAATGGGACAATAATATCATTGTGGATAATCTCCAATATTTGTTTAGCTCTTTGTGATTTGCCCTTGTCATACTTCTCCTTTAGATTCTTACCAAGAATTCAAATTGAAAATTTTTATCATAAAACTTAACTCATGGAAACCTTGAAACTATGTCTTGAAGACTGAGTTATTCTAGGTAGTAATAGTTGAGATGGTCAAATTGCTCATGCCATAGTTTACTCACCTCATATGAATGAGTAAGCAATACAGTAGATAGTTGATCAAGAGTAAAATGTGAAAAAGTATACAACCTAGATTAGGGATTGACTTTTTCAAATACAATAATGAGTTCACTATTATCTTCCTTAATAAACATAGAATTAGGTGTGAACTCAACTCTCTTATCGAAACTAATGTGAGTGATGTGATAAATAGATAAGATATTAATAGATAAAGAGGGAACACATAGAACATCATGAAATGTCTCATCATTCACTTTAACATATCCAATCCCATTAACTTTATCACAAGTATTATCACCCAATAAAATAGAAGGCATAGAACAAGAATTCAAAGATAAAAATATCTCCTATGATGAAGCCATGTGGTGTGATGCACTAGAATCAATAATCCATGTGGAAGGCTAGGATGTAATTTTGCAACAAGTGATTTACCTCATCTTTACCCTCATTATTATATTTGGCCTTAGAAGACTCATGTGTTGATGAACTCTAATTAGAAGAATCAAAGACATTGATATTATGATTCTTGAGCATTTTTATCAGTTGGTTGATCTGGTTTTTTATGTATTTAGATTCATCATATCTAAGTTTCTTGCAATAACAACATGTGAGTCCCTCTTTCTTAGATTTTCAATCTAAAGAGAAGTACTCTTTTGATGCTTTTGGATTAGCATTATATTTTTGATCCTTTCTTTCCTCTAGGTCTTTTTATTCTATTTCTTCTCCTTACTAGTTGAAGTCTTCTATTTTTCATAACTCACAATCAGGGCATACGATTTATATGACTTCAATGTAACCATTTGAATGTGCTTATCTTACTCCCAAATCAAGTCAACAAAAAAATTATCCAAGTATGACATATTCCATATAGATCCAATGGCCCACTTGGTGGGGTGGAGGTAGAAATAAAGCTAAAATAGTTAGAATCCAATTTGGAAAGTATGGAAAGAATCAATTGTTCATCATTTTTGTTAATGCTATATAGTTTTAACAATAACTTAAGTGATTTGAACTTGGTAAAAAATTATTATATCATATCAAAGTCACCTAGACTCAAAATGATGAGCTTGATATCTAATTAATCTTATTTCCTAAAGAGTTTATAGAATATAGACCATACCTGATTTAGATATGTTACAGATTTGATATGAAAGAGTAAGTTAGGAGAAATAAATAAGCACAATATACCATTGGCTTCATCAATTTAGTTGTACCACTTCACCTTCTCTGCATTAAGTGTTAAAAATATTTTTGTGTCCATCATGATTTGGTGTAAGCCTTTACTTTCTAAGAGGATTTACACTTTGACTTTCCACTGATGATAGTTGAACGGTGTAAGAATTATAATGAAACTAAAATCTATGATGTATAAATGAATTATGTGATAAATTGTATCTATTTTATACTATAAATGGAACACCTCTTAAATCTATATAGGTTCAAATTTATAAGACATGATAATATTATAATGTGTAGATCTAAAGAAAACATGCACTTTCAAGAAAATGACACCACAAAAGGAGTAACAAGTTGAAAGTTATGCGCATTTGAATATTTCTTGCCATTAAAAATAATGTTCTCCACTTTTCATAAAAAAATTGGGTGTATAAATTATTAAATTTTTTTTGGTATACTCTTGTGGAGTAAATTTTAAGCAATTTTGGTTGGGTGTAACCAAGGGCTTAACTCCCATATGACCAGGGGTTAAGACAAAATTTATGTGCTCTCCCCCATCATTGTGATTTATGTGTAAGTGACATCATTAAAAAAAGACCTATTTTTGAAATTAAGTGTCATACTTCACTGGATTAAATTTTATGTCTTATACATCATCATAAGAGTTTGGAGGAGGTTGTGACTTGCAGGGTTTTTAATTGCTCTCAAAGTCAAAATGTCTGATATCAAGGCCTTGTGTTAGGGTTTTAGGACCCTATTTCATTGAGGTTTTAGATTGAATATACACCTCAAAGTTGATGCTATATTATTGGATGTTTCTTGCAGTAAGGATACACATCAGGGATGCAGTCCCTCCATACATATGCCAGGTTTTCTAACTACTCATGCAATCAGAAGTCTTGATGTCAAGAAAAATAACTACTCCCATAGTAAAAAATCCCAACATGAAGATTTTTCATTAGGGATGTAACCTCTACTTGTAATTATTAGGGTTTTGGTGTGTATAGGTCTGGAGGCATCCTTGTAGTTGCAGAGATGTCAATGATTCTCATAGTGCATACAAGTATGAAAACCTTGATTTTATTAAAAAAATTATATTTAATCCTCTTGAAAATTACACAAAAACCCACCATAGATCTATAAAAATTCATAAATGATTTTTATTTTAAGGTTGTAGATTGTACAGATTTATGTGTAATTGCCAAAAAAGCTCTAAAACCCTCTAAAAAGGTAAAAATTAACTATCATAAAATTAGGTTGTGTTTACAGTCGATCTTAATATTTTGATACCTTTTGAATCTAATGGTGTAAGTTGTTTTGCATGAAAACCTACCAAATTATATGTGACTAGTAAAATATGCCTTCTCCCTTATTCTTTTTTTGAATGTAAATCCACTAAGGATCTCAAAAGAAGAGCAAAATTTGAGAGATGGTGAAATTACAATATATTAGGTCAATAAATAACATATTTGTTACATTCAAGATAAAAAATCAAGATTAAAAAATATGAACAATGGCATTTACCTACTAAAAAAGATCCGATACTATGTCAAAGTGGGCCATAATTAAGAATCTACTAGATAGAGTAAAATACATGATGCAATTACCTATGTGTTGTAGTGAAATCAAACATGAACCAAAAAATTAATTACTCAACAATCGAAAGATTATAATATTAACATTAACATCATTATCCTTAAAAACATTTTGAAGGACTATATATGTGAAATATAGGCATGTCCTCACTTCCTCATGAATGTGGGATTATCTTTCATAATGACCTAAAATACACCTAAGCAAATTAAAATAAAAATGTATAAGGAAAAAATATTAAATAAAATAAAAACCAACGCTAACAGTCTCCCCATATATGATTGATGTCATAGTTTAACATTTACTCATTCAATTTTGTTTTTCAAATTTTTTCCATGTTTCAAGACTTTTTTTCAAAGTGGTTTCATTGTTTCTGAATGAAACATATAACAATAATCATTCACGATAATAGTTTCTAGGGTCAATATGTTTATTGTAATTAATAAAATTTATCACATTTAGTTTTTTCTCTTTAATGGGTTTTCATTTTTTCATGTTGAGAAATAAATTTGGATAAACATATATGATCAATTCCTATATGTTGTTTAATGTAATAGTTTATAATCGATTGATATATAATTTTTTTGGATTCATCTTTTTCTTCCCTCAAAAGAATTAGAGGTTTCAAAATAAATTTTCATTTATGAAGAAAGGATGTATTTATAAAGATACATTATCTTGAGCAATGATTTAATAGTAATGACAACATTAAGTAAACAACTTATTGTGAAGATATTTGTTGATAATTTAGCATTAAATTTCTTAGTCTATGCAACATCTTAATAGTGTCTATATTATTTGTCATATATTTTTTTCATATCTTTTAAAAATCATATGTAATTTTTGGATTTCTTTTTGTCATATATGAACCATAATATGTTGTTATGACGTGCATTCAAAATAAATTATGCATCTATGTTGGCTTTCCATAAGTATGGCATGATTTTTATAAAACTATTGTTCCATACCTAATATGGCTTGTATTCAATAAAAATTATGGTTTGTTAAATTATGTTTTATATTGTTGTTGTGTATTGACACTCGTCTATTTGTAGATTATGAAGAAGTATCAAAATTATCTAGAGCATTATATTGTTTTATGCCTAGAAACAAGTAAATTTACTTTGATATAGTAAATGAATTCTCATTTCTTATTTTTCATGGTTCAAGTATTTTTTTTTTCATTACAAGTCATGGAAAATTGTATCTACATTATTTTTCTTTATTTTTTCTACAATTGCTGGTATGATGATGAATATAAATTTTTCTAAGTTATTTTCTAGAACATCAGTATTACAAGATATATATGTGTCTATAAAATCTATAATTTTTGAATTTTATTTTTTACCATATGTTGGTGCATCTTCGATCCATACCATCTAATGGTCATGAGTATTTCCTCTAGGTTGAAATTCTATTACACAAAAATAATATATGATTTTACCTATCAATAATTTGTCTTCACACAATGTATTTGTTTCAATGAATTGATACGATGTCTATAGTAATGTGTAAAAGTGATTGGATTTGCTCTCATAAGAAAATAAATGTCATTTGCCTTACCTAATTCATTTAATTATGAATCTAAATTTTTGTAATGTTTTTGATACAATTGTTTTAATGCATTTGTTAATGGTTTCCAAGAATGTTCAACACTTGTGAAAGTCATGAAAAATGTTGGGGGGCATAATTGATGTATCATTGAAAATACATTTTATTTAAAACTTTACATATAATTAAGTGAAATAATTTTTTTTTGAAATCGACATATCCAATTTCTAATCTAAGCAACTTTTCTAAATTTGGCTTGTGTTTAATGTCTCTAAGCTAAATCTTTCTTGTTTTTAACTGACATTTTCTAATTTATATTTGTATTGTCTTTCCAAATTGGTCTATGAATATTTTTATTGCTTTAAAATGTAAATTTGCAACATGATATGAAAAATAAAGATCAATATGCAAAATCTCCCATTGCAATATTTTTTGATATAAAAAACTTGAGATAATGTCATCATCATAAAGATTGCCAAAGATAGGTGTTGGAAAGTTCATTTCTTCTAAATATTTATCTTTAAAAATTCCAAGAGTATTTCCTTTAATTGGTGTTATTTCAATTAATTTTTCCTCCAATGTAGTAATATATGTTGAGTTTACAAAACCATGCACCAAAGTATCATTGGACCTATTTTTGTCTGTGTTAGAAGACACATTATTTTCACTATTGACATAAATTTTAGATTCAATGGATATGCTTCTAGTATTTACATTTTCAATAACAATTTTTGATATAAATGGTTTCCAATCAGACTTAATTATCACATTATGAGAGATGTACAATCTCTTTACACATAGTTATTGCAATGCCTCAATAATGAATTTATAATGAACTCTTCCTATTTGATATACATTTTTATATTCTAATTATCTATTTAAATCTATTTTAATTGTTATTTTTTTCTATGGATCGAGATATCACTTTATAAATTCTATCAACACTTGATGGGACATTGATAATCAACCCTATCAAACCAATATATAGCTTGTTATATCCTAAGTCTCTTATTTGAATAAATGTAATTTGAAGTGTGAAAAGCCTTTGTTCAAGATCCTTTAACATGCGAACAAATTGAAATAATCTATCTAGTCTAATATTAATGGATGTTTCAAATGTACAAAAAATTCCATCTCTTAATGCTCAATTTTAAACACATTTTTTTATTTCAGTGGCTTTATAATTTTGTAGTAATTATTTGCATGCATTCTTTTTAGAGAGATTAAAATGCTTCATACTATGTTTGAATTGTAATTACTTGCAAAGACCACAAACATGTATGGATGTGTCTGTAATATTTCTTAAAATATTTGTATTGATTTTGTTGTCGATATTCTTTTGTTGTTTATTTTTTTGTTATGCACGATGTTCTGCAATCAATTTAAAGAGATGGTACCAACATGAGGTAATGTCTGTGTAGTAGAACCACAAGGGTCAAAATATAGTTTTATATCCTTATCTATTGTCAATGATTTATAGTTCATATGCTTTATTTTTGTTTCATGTGTAATGTTATTTATTTTATGTAAAGAGATTTTGTTCCATTTTTTTAATGTTTCAGAACAACCACCAATAACACATTCCCTCACTCTAGTATGTTATTTGATAGATAATGGTTCATAATGTACATACTCTAGATTTGTTTAAAAAAATGATGTTATATAAGGCTTACGATTGAGCACAATCATTATAAGTTTTAACTATTTGTTGACTAGTCGATGACCATAGGAAAATGTGGACATAAAATAAATCTGAAATCCATTGGATGGTGAAATATTTACGTTCAATTCCATCCTCATCATAGATGAAATCCATATTTACAATGTATATTTTCCAATTTGCAATAGTCAGTATATTTTTTATGACATTGTCCGTCAGGTTATCTTTCCAAAAAATAAATGCATTACAAAAATATTGCATTGTATAGTGGTGTAAAGAACGTATATCAATATCATTTAAAAATAAATAAAAATAGAGATAAATATGCTATCACCACAACAAGATGTAGTTTCCAACATTATAAATTGGCTGCATGATAGCAATTTTTTTGCATTTATTTCTCAATAAAGAGAAATCAAAGAGCATGTTCCTAATATGAGTGTTGTGGCAAGAGACTTTGATAATTTTTTAATTTTGTATAATACAATGGTTCATAATGGCCAAAGACAAGGTTTTGATCATGAAATAGTATGCATTATGATGGTGTATGGGATTCCTCATTAAAATGAAAGTACTTTTATTTTTTAGTTAGATACAAGATGCAAATGGAAATATTTAGCTATTTAAAAATTCAATTTATATAGAAATTATATCCCCATAGGCCATGTTTGCCATCTATTATGCATGAAGTCACATAAATCTACATTTTTTGTAAATATGTTTTAGTATCTTGCATTTTATGTAGTATATATAGTTCCTTAAGATTTAATTCCAATTCAAAAGACCTTAGTGCATGTGGATCATTGTTTCTGAAACAATGTAGAAAATGTTCTATAATTCATACACATGGCTCTATTGATGTGTACCTAAAATGTAATAGCACTTGAAAAGAATGAAACAAGCAATCACTTGCATTGTATTTGAAAAGATGGCTTCTATGTCATTGCATTGAGTTTTTAATAATGACATGTATTCGTCAACATAAATTATTTGTTGTCTGCTATGCATATGCATTATTTTTTATTTTGTGTTTTTCAATTCCATTTTACAATGCTGAGTAAATTGAAGACAATAAAAAAAAGATAACCAAAAATCTTGGAAAATACTTACCAAAATTTCCATAAACCTATTATTGATTTACCAAACAATCAGTGACTCTAGAAGCTATAATTTCCCTATTTGATAGTTGTTTTTTTATATTTAATAAAAATAGGTATTTAATCACACTATTTTTTGCTTAAGCACCCTACACAGAACTATGCATGCCAATTAAAGATATAATATCATGATTGTATAAGATTTATTTGACACAACATAAAATTTTAAAAAAAAATCAATTTATTGAATACGCTTAAAAAAATGGGATAGACACATAACATAATATACATATACCTATACAAATTCAATGTACAAAGCATCAAAACCATGAATATTAAGAAAAGATAACTAGTTATGAAATATATTTATAATGGAACCATGGTCTACATCTAATAATTTTTTTAGAACTATATTGGTTTCTTAGGCATTCTTAAATAGAGTATGATAGTGTACACTAGAGAAAAATTGATGTTCTATCAAATATGAAAGGATACATATTTCCTAGTGCGAATATTATATGTAAAAGATATCAATGAATGTTTATTATATAAAATTTTGAGCAAGATAATTTTTTGAGGTGCTACCTTTTAAATGTTTAACTCAAATCAAAATCAATTCACTGCCAAGCAAGATGAATAGATTCCAAAACTGCAACAACAACAAAGATAACTACACAGTAACTAGCTCAATCAATTTCAATCATCTTATTTCATACATATATATATATATATATATATATATATATATAATAAAACTACATTTATTTATGATACAATAGGAAAATAATTCATACCGATGAACTTAACTAGACACTACACAAGATCACTCAAGCAGTCTATAGTGCATATTGAACATAATTGTTTAGATTGGGTAAATGCAATAAATTATTTCATGTACCAGTTATTAAAAATGTGTGATACCGATACTATGGCACATTTTACACTAAATGTGTATTTAATTCTAAGGATAGTCATTACATGGAAATATGTTGTAGGTTAGTTCACATACATAGCAAAGTTTATATTAGTCAATATTTATACAATGAATATGTTCTACATTTAATCATACATGCATAGTTTATCAATTATGCTTTGATGTAACTAGATTTTTAGACTAAGTTGACTAAATTTGTGAAAAGTGAATGGTAGATAAATATTTGATACACATGATATGACCATCTATTATGTCATTGAACCCCTGAAACATTTTTGTATAATATCATATCCTCTTGAAAATATACACACAAATTAATTGACAGCTACCCCTATACTTTTGCATAAGTGAAGTCACTACTGATAATGTCACTTCTATACCCATAAATAATATTTAAATGGGTTTTACCAATCACAACACATATAAATACCATTTTTTCATGATTTTTAAAAAAAAATGCATAACTTGACTATTGAAAAATTGTAAAATTTTTAATGGTAAAAAAACACTAAATTCTAATTAGTCCAAAAGGTAGTCTTTAATCAACAGTTAAATAAAAATGATTCCTTTAGTTCACCCTTTTGGACTAATAAAACCTTCATTTTTAATTTTTAATACACATTCATTCTTATACTATGTAAATTAATTTATAAATTTTGATTTTTTTATGGCTTAATTAGTTATTACACTTATATGTCGGGTTTGAATCTATTTGATGGGTTGGGATGGGATTAATTTTAACCATTGACTGACACCTTTTTGTAACCATTGTCAATAGGAACCATATATTTTAATTATTTTATATATTGTAATTGTCTATCCCATAATGACACAATGATGAAAGATATCACACACACATACAAAATAGATTCTTTTTAGAATGTTTTTTGTATCTAAAATTCAAACAAATATGTAGTTCTACATTATTTAGTTTAATATATAAAAATAAGTAAGGAATCAATTATATTTATTGTCATTATAAATTAAATTCATAGTCTTAATAAATCAAGTGTACACAGTTGTAAATCTCCATATTTACCATATTGAGTAGAGTTTGCATATCCTACATATCATAATTCTACATTTGAATGTGTATTTTATTTTTTGTTGCTTAAGATTACCTTATACACATTATATAATATGTATATTATCTCTTAGTGCATTATTATCCACTACAACAATGTCATGGGCCTTGAAGTGTGAATCAAGACCATTTTTAACAAAAATACACCACTAGCTGGAGCACTATTTTTAAATAGAATATTAACATATTGTTACTCCAAAGTACGTAAGTTCCCTTTTGATTTGAGATTTATTTTGGGCCAATTGTGGGTATGCTTTCATCAATGTTGTATGAGTTAGATAAATTTTATTAATGACAATATTTAATGTGTAATCTTTATAATAATGAATAGAATCATATAAGAATATTTTATTTATGTGCCTAGTGTATTATGAGATCAATGCAAAGTTTTGCTTCCTCTTTAGAATAAATCAAGGATCACTAAGAGATCTTAGTCATTATGAGGATCAGAGATGTGTGTATCTAATCATTAGATAAATTACTAAACATAAACTTCACCTCCTTAAGACTCATCAACACATATTTATTTCATGTATCAATTTTAAACTTCTTTCTTCAAGCACAATTTTAAAAATGCAAACAAACCCACTTTTTTACTCAATAGTCATGAGTTTTTAGACCAAAGATATCAACAAATTAATTCATGTCTTATTCCCTATTATATTGTAAGATCTTATCAAAAATGTATTTTTCTTAGAGTATTTTTAACATGTTATGGTTATAATTTATTAGGTATGCATGTGTGTGTGTGTGTGTGTGTGTGTGTGTGTGTGTGTGTGTGTGTGTGTGTGTGTGTGTGTGTGTGTGTGTGTGTGTGTGTGTGTGTGTGTGTGTGTGCACGCGTGTGTGTGCGCGTGCATGATCGTGTGCAGAAATTTAGTTTCATCTAGTTTAATTATGTCAAATAAATTTTTATTATGAAGGCCTCACATAAGATTAATCTTCAAACACCATCTTTCAAAATATAATAAAAATATATCATTTTAGCACCAACAATGTAACAAAATTTATTACCAATAAATTGTGGCAAGGGAAATTTCTTGATATCTTTTAAATCTCACGCAAGTTTGACATTTATCAACTTATTTGACTTGACACAACTACCACCCCCACCATTTCTGACCACTTTTATTAATTACATGAAGTTCTTGTTGGAGGCCATTAAAATTTATGGGTTATAAAATATGTATAATATAATACTCTCTTACTCTCTCTCTCTCTCTCTCTCTCTCTCTCTCTATATATATATATATATATATATATATATATGTATATATATGGTATTGTATATATCTAAAATTCACCACTCATACTAGTTTTGCTTATTAATGAATTTTATATCATTATCCATAATTTATTCTGATACACTATTCTAATACTCCCTTCATACATTTATTACATCACACGCTAACCTTATAACATCATCTCTCCCAATTAATTTTCTCATTAACACTTCATTCATCCTTAATCTCTTCTTACACAATTATTAAGGAATTTAAAATTCATCACCACCTACCCTCACCTACCCACACTAACACTCCTGCAAATCTTCCTCTTAATAACATCATAAACATAATTAATCAATATTAATAGATTCTAAAAAGTTCTAAGCTTCATAAATCCCCTCACCAAGCTTCATTTATAATTCTCTAAGAAATTTTAATTCATATAAAATTCCTCCACCCTAGGTCTTCATCCTTCAAAGATGAAATCCAACTTGCCAATCCTCTCAAGTGGATCTATTTGTTGAGAGGTAACTCCCATGAATCTAAGAATGAATCTTTGATAATATTTTAAATCAATCAACTCCATTGCTAATATTCTTGAGCATCAAATAAGCAATTCAACATCCATAGTCAAGCATCAAGCAACTCCATGTCACTTTGGGCTCATCTATAATTTTCAAGGGAGAAAGATTCATTTGTTATTGAGGTATAAACTTGTTTATACTTCAATTATATATAGATGTCAATCCTTTTATTCATTTTCCCATTTTTGAGGTGTTGTGTAGATTGGATTAGATTAGGAATTTTGATTTTATTCATTGTTCTTAATATAAAAATATTGTATCCAATTTAATTAACCATATTTTTTTGCATCAAAAGTGGGAGAAATCATTTAAATTTTTCTTATAACCTTTCTATGGTGCTTAGGTTAGCTTATAGGATATTAAGAAGTCATATTAGTAGCAAGAATTTTCCATTTTTACTTGAAATTATCATGCCCATGTGGTAAAAAAAATGTTCTTTCAATTGATGGTATTGTTAGCTTAAAAAAATGAATTTGTCCATTAAAAAAAAGAAAAAACATTATTATTTGTCTAATCAATCTATAATGTTTTCATTATTTTGGTAGCAACAAATTTGTTAGATGAAATAGTGATTTTTTCAAAACTTCAACAAAATTTTTGATATCCTTTTCTCAAAACCTAACATTTCCATTGTAGCAAAATCATTCTAACATTTATTTAATATGTCAGATAGAGCGATGAAATCATTTTGTCGATATTCTATTTTTTTATATTCTAAACCACAATGAAATCATCTCTTTTGGAAAAACTACCATGATAGAATCATGAAACATCACAACAAATTTGTCACTTATTGATATCATCAAAGTGAAATCATCTTGTATTGTAGGTTTTTGAAGTTTTAATGAAAAGAACATCTTTCAGTGAAATCTTCTAAGAATTTGTAGAAGTATTATCGGTATCAATAAAATTGTTAGGTATAACATTTTTTGCTTGCTACTTTTTTTCTAAGTTTATGCTAAAGAATAGTTTTATTCTTATCATCAGTGGTTTTATTATTAACATCAGTGGTTTTTTTCTTAACATCAGTAGTTTTTTTCTTATCATCAATGATTTTATTCTTAATATCAGTGGTTTCATTCTTAGTATTAGTAGTTTTGTTCATAACATCAATGGTTTTATTATTAATATCAATGGTTTTGTAAATATATTTAACCTTTTTATTTTCTATTTTTCCATTTTTTTTTGTGTTCTAATAATTTTTTTTCTGACCTATAACACATTTGATCATAATTTTAGTAATTTTTTACCAACCCATAATGGTTTTGATTATTTTTTAAATTATTTTCCCTACAGTAGTTTTGTTTAGCATAACTCTGAATTTGTACGATAAATTCGGTAGTTTTATTCTGTAAAGAACATTTTTTATTTTTAATAGTTTGTTTTTTAGGTTACCTCTAAAGACATAGAATTCAAACTACTAATCCTTGTTTGTAGGTTCACCCATCAAAGACACAAAAAATCAAAACTTGTATACTATATTGTTATCATCCTTAATTACGTAAATTAATCAACTCCTTATGTGTGTGTGTGTGTGTGTTTATGTGTTTAATATTAATCATATTATCATAGTCATTTTTTGTTTGCTTATTTTTTTTACCTAAGGCAAAGGTTGTGCATGTTATCCCCTCATACCCATAGGGTGACCTTAGGGATATAAAATAATGGATAAACCTCCATATTTATTTATTTTATAAGGGAAATGTGATATGAAATTAATCCCCATGCACTTTTAATTAGTATTCAAGAAGTTTTGACATGGATTTCATCACCATAGACTAATCTAAACTTTGTGTTCTAGTGAGGTATAAATATCAAGGAGAGTTATCGTAAAGCTAAGTAGATTTCAGCATAAAGGTTAATTTAAAGGGAGGAGTTCATGTTCCAAAACTCAAACATTAGATAAAATAACTATATGGACTCAAGCCCCATGTACCATAAGGTATTTAGGGGAGTTCTTTAACTTGAAGACATATTCCCTTTGCCAAATAAGTACCCCATCAAAATCAACACACAACTCACACATTGCTTTAGTCATCACTACATCATATTTTATAGTCTATAAAATAATCAAAACCATCACCCTATCATAATCTAACAACATCCCTTTTACCTCATCTCTTTCACACATCCTCTCAAGAAGTCTAGCCTTGTCTAAAATCACCCTCATCACTTGTGTATTATCAAACCTCTTAAGCTTGCTTGAAATCAAAGACATATTCAAGTCAACTTTCATAAATAAATACAATCATCTCATCATCATCCATCCAACTCAAGCAAATCCCATCAAACCACTTAATTTATCTAGTCCCAATCAAATCAAGTCAACTTTGGTTAAGGTCAACCAAAACCTAGTCTACCTATCAAATCACGCCTCTTTTTAGTTAAGTCCAAAGTAGCATCCATTTAACCAGTTCAAATCAAGAGTTTGTTTTAGCTCATTGTCCAAGTTGATAATTAGTAAAATTTAGGGATATAGTACCTTAACCTAAACTTAATCAAACTAGTTCACATCCAAAAGTCAATTTTTTCAAGAATAGGTTATCCGTAATCATAGTTTCCACCAATATAGCTTATTCATATGTTTGATCCTTAATAAAAAATTTACCACTATTTTCATCACCAACTTAAATCAATAACTGGATTTCCATATGCAACTAAACTATGTCAATACCATTGATGAGATTTTTTTAAAGGGTATTCAAATTGATTAAGCCTTATTGTCAATGGAGTACTCAAAATCTTTCCAAAGAATGATTAAATTAAAAATAATACCTCAACTAGAAAATCCATAGTTCTTTAATAAGAATAAAAATATTTTTGGTGATGGAGTTTGAGATGCCAAACATGTCCAAACCATCCAAAGATCTAATCCTTATAAATACCAAAGTAAATATAACATCATTGTACATAAAGGCAAGCCAAATATATAATCTAGGAAGTGATGACACATTAATATTGGAGAACCTGTGGAGAGTGTCTTGATGAAGAATATAGATGATAACATTATTATTATTCTTTAAATAAACCCCATTGATGAAATTAAACCAAAACTAGTGTGATATAAGGAATTTTAATATTGTGGCTATCACTGAGTCAAGGTTCATGACACTTGAAGGTGCATGCAACTATGAAATTATATCTAAGATTTGATTAATGATCGATAAATAGAGGTTGAAAGAGAGGAGTCTTATTTCAAGAATCAAAAACTTAGAATATAGAAAGATCCTTCCCCAAACATGGCCAAAACAATAAAAATACATGTTGGGACTAAAGTAAAATATCTCATTCCAATCATGTGGACTACAGGAGGACCCCTCACTATTATGACCTATTTTTTGACACATTGACCATTATAAGCATAGATTTTCCACTATTAAGATAAGGGCTAGGTCTCCTAAACACCCTGTTGTCCAAAAGTAGTTTGGTATTAATATTAAAGGACCATCATCTATACCACACACCATGGCAAAATCACTATACTAGGGTCACTTCATAAAACTCCACCTCAAAGGGCAACCCCAAATGTCAATGTATCAAGACCTCCTTTGACTAATCTTAAAAGTGATTATGATATGATCCAATAAATTGAGGATACTCCTCAAATTTATATTATGGATATTCTCAAATCATCTTCTATCCAATGTGACATCCATAACAAAACACTCTAGGAGTTAAGAGTTTTGACAATCATCGAGACCAATAAATTATAGGCCATTGTAGGACATCTCTTATCCTCCAAATAAATTACCTTTGATCCTGAAGACATGTATCCTCTTGGTCCCAATCACAATAACCCCTTGTACATTGAGGTCTTCATTTCTAATCACAAAATTAAGAGAGTACTTTTATATGGTGGCTCTGGAGTTAACTTTTACAACATAAATCTAATCAAGAGTCTAGGATATTTAGAGTCCATGCTTAGACAATAAATTATCATGATAAAATATTATGATGATAATAACTGACAGTTAATCGACACTATCTAATTTCCTATCATGGTGGGGCTCATTACACATCAAACCCTAATCCTTGTAGTAGACTTTTAATAAACCTATAGCATCCTTTTAGGTTATCCTTGGATACAAACAAGATAGATTATTCCATCAATCCTTCATTAGTGTATAAAATTCCCTCATTTTTGAATAGAAGTCATAATCCTTGGCAACTCACAAACCTTTCAATATTGTCAAGCATTAGAGGGACATTATCATGACACCATCTGTTATCCTAGTATCGAGAGTTATCCTCTTGTCAATAATAAGTCCCAGTCTTACAACAATATAGATGATTTACTATCCACTTCTTTTAATCTACTTGTATCTTCTTGCATCAAAATAATCCCCAAAGGATTTGAAAAATATGAATACCAAACCTTTATGTTTGATAACATCCTATGTTCTTACTAAGTTATGGCTATCCCACCATGAAGATAATCAGGTTAAAATCTCATCATTTTTTAAAGATAACATTTGCTAAATATGGCCTCAAATTAAAATAATAGATTGACTGATCAAATGATTCTTGGCAACATGAGAAAATCCTCGTAACATGTTTCTAACATCTAGAGTATTTGAGGGCCAGTAAAATTTTCTATAATATGAACTAAATATAAAGGACTAGGAATCCATGATTAAGGCATTCTAGATACCATCTCTATTAAATAGCATTGGATATATCGTAGACTAGGATATAAACCACTAGGTGGTGATAGCTATGATGTCATCTCTAACACCTTCTTGGTTTCTTAGGAACCTTTATCCAATGAAGATGTTGAAATAGGTTCCATTCATATACTCTATAGATATATTGATACCGAAAACCTCTTCACTAACAAATATTTTTGTATCATCAACATTGACCTCTTCTAACCCATCCTAGTTAACTAGGACTAACAAGAAGAACCATCTTTTGATATCTTTCATAATGATGAAGACATCACAAATTACATGGGCATACAAGACCATTTACCATCTATAGACCACAAGAAGGTGTTTAAAATTAATTTGGATATGTTTGCCTACTTTGGGGGAAAAGCATAATTTCCTAGATAGAAAAACTCATAAAAATCAAAAGACAATAAAGAAAGTCAAAAAAATCAACGAATAGAGTCCCCTAGTGAAAACCTTCCTGAGATGTTAGTGGATGAAAATAATACAAATAAAAATAAATAAATGTATGGGGGTGAAAACTTATCTAAGGTGCCACATACAAGGAATTATACTTATCCTCTAGGCATGACATTGAAGCATAAAATAAACCCCTAATCAGATCATAAATATATTCTCTTAGTCTCAAAATAATGGAAGGCATTTGATGATTTGTTCACAAAATTTTTAGATATCATGTAGACACATGAGGAGTATCATATTCCTCCTCCTCCAACATATATGTATAATCAATCACTCTAATTAGTCAAATAAATAATAGATGTCAAAATTAGAACATAAGACAACCCCAAGATGATAAATCTTGGGGCCATACTCACTTTTGAAGAATGAAAGATCCTAACCACTTTTATAAAATAATTTATCAACATCTTTCTTGGTCCTATATGGGCATGCCAGGCCTGGATCCATACTTGGTTGTACATCACCTATTTATTCATCTAGATGCTTAGCCTATTTAGTAAAAACTTTGAAAAATTCTCCCCAAGGTGGCACTCTTGGTCAAAGAAGAGATACAAAAATTCCTAGATTCGATATTTTTTAGCCCATTAACTATGTTCATTAAATATCAAACATTGTACTTGTCAACAAATAATAGGGTGGTATCCACATCTGTACTAATTTTAGGGGTATCAACAAGGGATGTATTAAATATGACTTTACCCTAACAAAAATTGATATGATAGTTTATTGGACAATTAGCTATGAAATGTTTTCACTCATAGGTGGAAATCCAAGATATAATCAAATACATATTGTACGAGAAGACCAACACAAGATAGATTTTATAACTCTGTGGGAACTTTCTATTACTAGTCAAGCTCTTAAAACTATAAAAAACCTTTGTAACATATCAAAAAGCCATGATTTCAATATTTCATGAAATGATGCACAACATCATCATTTATTATGTCGATGACATTTTTGGCAAGTCAAGAACCTTTGTTTAACATCCCACAATTCTCAAGAGAATTTTTGAGAGACTGAGATAATACAAAGTATGGTTAAATACCAAGAAGTGTGCTTTTGGTGTTAGATTCAAACTTTTTATGGGATTCATTTTTTCTTGATGAGGAATTGAATTCCATCTATCCAAATTCAAAGCCATTATTGATATGCATCTACCACAAAATCTTAAGAAACATTGAAGCCTCTAAGGAAAACTTTAGGCCATCCACTGCTTTATATCATAACTAGTAGATAAATGTCAACTATTCACGCATCTAATGAAGAAAGGGGTTAAATTTAAATGGAGTCCAAAATGTCAAAAACCTTCAATGATTTAAATTAATATATTTTACATCATCTAATCCTATAACTACCAAATCCCAAAAAACCATTACTTCTTTATATATTAGTAACTTGATGTACCTTAGGAGCCCTCTTGACTTGGCATGATGAGTATGGAAAATAATAGATCATATATTACCTTATTAAAACATTAGTTTCATATGAGCCTAACCATACCCAAATTAAAAATTCATGTTTAGTAGTTGTATTCATGTCCTAAAAACTTTGTCATTGCATGTTAAAAAACCAAGCTAAACTAATTGCTCAAATTAGTCCTACGAAGTATCTACTATCAAAATCAGACCTTATAGGATGAATGGCCAAATGGGTCATGCTTCTATGTGATTTTGACATTGAGTACGTCAATCATAAATTAATTGAAGGAAATTTTTTGATGGACCAATTGGTAGAAACCCCTTTATTTGATATGCAACCATTAGCTATAGGATTTATTGATGAATACATTGTAGAAACTAATGAGTCACACATCTAGAAGCTCTATTTTGATGTCTCCTTCACTATTATGGTTCAGGATTTGACATACTTATTATCATGCCTCAAGGTGATATCATTTCAAAGGCCTACAAAATACCCTTCCCTTGTACCAGCAATATTTCAGAGTATGAGTTTCTTATTATAAGGCTTAAACTTTCTCATCAATGGAATATTTAACATCTCCAAGTCTATGGTGAATCTTATAATCAAATAGGTCAATAATGATTTCTTGAAAAATGATAATAAGGTTATCCCTTATAAGCACATGGTTGATAGTTGTAAAGCATAATTTTAGCATATCACATTTGATCAAGTTCCACTTGTGAGAAAAAAGTCCATGGATGTAATGGATACCATTAGTTCTCTTCTTGAGACGTCTCAAAACACACACCAATATCAATTCCTAATTGAAGATTTTTAAATTCTAGTCCATGAATCTCATGCGTTAGAGCATGTATATGAATTTTTTGGTCCCAATTCCCTATGGTATCAATATATATAATTACCTTCATGATAATATATTTTCCCCAACCATAACCGACACCATCGTAAAACCTTCATTTAAAAAGTTTCTCATTTCACCATTAATGGATACCTAATTCATGCTCCATCATAAAAACTATAACACATAACTACTCCATGGCCTTTTTTCACCTAGGAATTTGATCTCATTGGCAAGACTAGTTCCCCTCATTAGATGGTCATAATCACACCATTATGGCCACTAAGTACTTCACCAACTAGGTGGAATCTATGCCACTCACTTATATCACTGGTAAACAGATTTCAAAATTCATCCTTAATAATATCATTTGTGACTATGGTATCCCCTATGTCATTATTTATGATAATGGAAAATAATTCAAGAATAAATATTCCAAGGCCTTATGAAATAAATTCCACATCCAACACAAGTTATCCACACCATATTACACCCAAGGTAGCATCCAAGAAAAGGTGGCTGATAAAACCATTATCAAAGTCATCAAGAAAATTGTCAATGACATTCCCATGATTTCCATCTTTAGCTATATTCTATTTTATCAACTTTCCAAATAAGCATTTTTACTCCAATTGGTGTGAATCCCTTTCATCAAGATCTTTGGTGTTGATTCCATGTAACCAATCAAGGTCGAACTACCCTATTTATGTATAGCATCCAAAGCATCATAAATGAATAATAATATAAGGTTACCTAAATTTAGGTTCTATAATTATTAGATGAAAAGAGTTTTCATTCCCTTAATCATCTGAATTGATATCACAATTAGCTAAATAACCATTACAAAAATAAGTTTCAGCAAGATAGTTTAAATTGGTGATTTTTTCCTTAAAGAGAATTAAGTAAATACAAATGTCGATCATGAAAATAAGGGAAATTTATAGCCCAATTAGTTTTGACCCTATGCTAGTGTATCTAAATTTGGTTCAAGAGTATATAAACTAGTACTCAAGATAGTTAGTAATCAAACAACTAATAAACATTATGCACCTCAAAATTTCTATATCTAAATCATGTCTCTATTTGTGCATCATTATACATAGTGTTATTTAAAAATATATATCCATTTTCCAATGGTGAAAATTAGTTCCCTGGTGCTTTGGATAAGCACAATGATGAAAATTAGTGTTTGGCATCACTCATGACTAAACTTTGTCTACAAACATCTTGATCTCATATACTCGGGGGAAGCCAATCCTCATATCCCCTTTCAACCCATGATCCTCTCTTTCCATCCCATTTTTCTTATCCTATAATTCTCAATAACCCTAACTAGTTGAAGTAATTTTATATGACATTATGGTAGTGAAATTGTAGCTCATCAATAAATAATGACCAAGTAATAATAATTCCCTTATTTTTATTTTTATCATGTAACCATGTATACCAATTGAATTTATTTGGTTACAAATAGAGAGATGTAATGACCACCTTATATGCACATGTGTTCTGATGTGGATCAAATAAAATTTCAATTTTATTGATCTAAATGATGGAATTATTACCATCAAACTTATGCATGTCAACCAATATCTGAGCTTTGATGTTTGTGGCTAGGAAAACTTGAGTGTCCACATGTAGAGTTATTAAATAACTACATTAAAAATGTAAATATATTTTTCAATGTTACAATGAGTACATCCAAATATCCTTTCATTAACTAAACTTAATTTGTGAGCACGTTAAAATATTATTTTAATCCATGCATGCATATCAACTTGGAGTTGGTTATCCATATCCAAAGACCTTGAGTTGGAAGTTATATAATCTATTTCTTCTTTGCTTGGTATTTTTCAAAGAGTGGCTTACAATTTTCTATAGCCTTGGGTGTTTTTACCTTCCATACATAAACTTGAGGGTATAGGGTTTGATAATAAGGTTTAGGATTTTAGGGCCATAAAAAGTGTACCAGAAGCTTATACTATTGCAATCATCTCACCGAGGAAAATTTAATTACTACTAATTTTCATAAGGGCGTAATTTTTTTATAAACTTTCTTTTTTATAAAATAAACTTAAATAAATATTGCAGTGATGGAAAATTTAAATTATTCTCAAATCATGAGTTATGTTTTTCTAATCCTCTAACTCACAAAGAAATCACAACACTAGATCTCAGAAAGAACAAAGTCAGGAAAATATAAGAAATGATGATAAAAGGTATGTCTAAGTTATGGGATCACATTAAGACTTATCCCTTTCATAAATAATTTAAGCTCAAAGTTTTAGATCACTAACTGTGAAGGTAAACCATACCCTTAGTCGACTATCATGTATCTAAGATTGGCTGTGAGTATTTTCTCAGGACTAACTGGTTACTAATGCACCAAAATTAATAGATGGTTGAATGTTTTCTATGGCTGAGCTTTAAAAACATTAAGGGGTATTCCTATATACCTAAAGATATGTATAAGCATAAGTCTATATACAACCTTTTATAAGGTCATGTGTATTAGGAAATAAACCCTCAATCCATAGAATCAAGTAAAAATGATAACCACTTAACCCAAAATGACATCATTCTGTTAGTTTTAAAACTATTAGAACATAGTTTATAGCTTAAAAGAGAAAGATGAAAAAAATGGGTATATTTTGGAAATAAACATAGGTCCCTAGAGATATATCTAATACCACTTGTAATGAAATTAATTAGATATAGATTAAATCAATTTATAATAGTACATTTAAATGCATAGATCAACAACAATATATCACATAATAAGATTAGAATAAGTGGATCCACAACAATAATTGATAACAAATTAGAATAATTGATAGATAGAACTAAGCCAATTTGAGGGGGAAACTTCCAAAAGAATGAAAATAAGAATAGAATTTGAAATGCGATTGTCAATTTCTAACCACTACCTCCTATATATATCATAAATAGAATATATTAGTCTACAAGAATAGAAGGTGTTTGATGATCTGTTCACAAAATTTCCAAATATCATATAGATGCATGAAGAGTATCATATTCCTCATCCTCTAGCATATATATAGATCAATCACTATAATTGGTCAAAAAAATAATTGATGTCAACATTGGAGCATAAGATAACCTAGGATGATTAATCTTGGGGCCACCCTCACTTTCAAAGAATGAAATATCCTAACCGATCTTATAAAATAATTTATCAAAATCTTTGCTTGGTCCTATATGGACATGCTAGACCTGAATCCATAATTAGTTGTACATCACCTATTTAGGAGAAACTTTACAAAATTATCCCCAAGCTAGCACTCTTGGTCAAAGAAGAGATACGAAAATTCCTAGATGTGAGATTTTTTTGCCCATTAATTATGTTGACTGGGTATCAAACATGTATACATCATCAAAAAATAAGGTGGTGTCCACATCTATACCAATTTTAGGGGCAACAAGGGATGATTGAAAGATGACTTTACCCTACCAAACAATGATATGATAGTCTACTAGAGAATCGGGTATGAAATGTTTTCTCTCATGGATGGAAATTTAGGATATCAAATCCCTATTATATGAGAGAACCAACACAAGATAGATTTTATAAACTTTGTGTGGAACTTTCTATTACCAATTCAAGCCCTTCAAACTAAATAACACCTTTGTAACATATCAATGAGCCATGACTATAATATTCCATGACATGATACATGATATCATTGTTGATTATGTTGATGACATTTTTGGCAAGTCAAGAACCCTAGTTGAACATCCTAAAGTTCTCAAGAGAATTTTTGAGAGACTAAGAAAATATGAAGTTCAGTTAAATCCTAAAAGTGTGCCTTTGGTGTCACATCCAAATATTTTGTGGGATTCATTATTTATTAATGAGGAATTAAAGTTTATCCAACTAAAGTTAAAGCCATTATTGATATGCTTCCACAAAAAGTTTTCAAGAAAATTCAAAATCTCCATGGAAAGCTTCAAGGCATCCACTTATTCATATAATAAATGGTAGATAAATGTCAACTATTCACACATATTTTGGAGAAAGGGGTCGAATTTCACTAGAGTCCAAAATGTCAAAAAACCTTCGATGATTTGAACTGATAAATTTTACATCCTCTAGTCTTAGCACTGCCAAAGATAGGAAAAACATTGCTTCTTTATATATCAGCGACTTGATGTGCTTTAGGACCCATCTTAGCACTGCATGATGAGAATGGAAAAGAACATGCTATATATTTATTTTTAGATAGATATCAAGTTTTTATGGGTTCCCTTCCCAAAAAACATAAAATATCATTAAAAAAATAACATGGCTTAATAGATTAACCATTAAGGCATCTGGCCAACTTAATGCAAAAAATCAAATATACTAAAAGTATTAAAAATACTTTAGCTTTAGATAAACAAAATTTATCCAAACAAAAATCTCAAAATTACTAATTCTCATCCTTCTTTATTCTACAATGAATATTCAAAGTCCTAGGAGGGGAGCTAGGAATAAGATGACCTTTTTTTCTTATTTCTAACAACCTTCCATTATTATTTATTACCCAATTTATCTGAATCCAAACTTAACAAACAACTCACATCCATGGGGTTATCTCTATTTTCTTTATTCTTACTAACCAAATCTACTACATTATTTTCTAATAGACCCAACCAACCCAGAATTTTGAGGTGTAGAAATATAAAGTACTACACTTTTCAAATTATTTTTCAATATAAACTCTAAAATAGTTCCTAAAGGAAAAATAGGATTGTTGTCTACAAAAATTTTAAGATGATCCTCACTTACCTCTTTCCCTGAAGAAGACTCTATTTTTTGCTTGGATTTTTGACAGGAAGTAGAAAGACGACCAATTTGAAAATAATTTTGGCATTTGAAGGGGATCCCCTCAAAATCAATGGTTTGAGAATAACACCTATCATTAAATTTTAACTCGATACTTTTAGGAAGATCTTGAGTAATTTATAAACAAACCAAAATCTTAGAAAAAATTATCCAAGAATAATTTAATGAAGAAGCATCAATTTATAGAAAATCTCTTATTACACCTCCAATAACTAAAATACTAGATCCAATCCAAAATTAAAATGGAAGATATGGAAGCCTCACCTAGATGGGTCAGAGAGAAAGATTTTTTGTTAGATGATTAAAATTAGGAGACTAGGATTTCAATAGAAGAAGGTGGTTTTCACAACTCTAGGATTTTGCTTGAAAAATATTATTATGATCAGATAAATTATCAAAAACCACAATAAAAAAACCTTTGGCACATGGATAAATTTTCATATTGCCTTATGATAAAGACTTCCATGATTTTGAAAGCCACTAATGAAGAATAGGAAGGGAAGTCCAAAATCTATCAGAGTGGAATACCATGCCTCTCTTTGCATACTAACCTTCACCTTCCATAACCTCCTCCAAAGATTTATATTAAAAATTGATAACTAGAGGTTTCTTTTCCACACTCAAAACCCTAGACTGATCAAATTAAGAGATCATAGAACCCAAGGATTCCTTAGCTACTCAAATTTCCAATTTTGTTGGGGTAGACAAATGCCCTATTATACCTCACACTCTCTCCTTCCATTCCCCCAATCCACCCATCTCTTTTCATACCTAAAGTAGAGGATACACCCCTCTTACCTCACCCTTCACCATCTTCACTAGACTCTATCCCTATCTCACCATAAGACTAACAAGATTCAAACTTTCTTTAATCATAAAAACATGAAAAATAGTCATTATGCTCAGTATCACATCTAAAAAATAGTGTTTATCTTAATTCCATCTTCACTCACGTGATCCAAAATGTTAGAATAGGTCATATAATACCTTAGTAAAATATCAGTGTCATATGAGACTAACTATACCCCAATTGAAAAATCATGTTTAACAGTTGTCTTCATGTCCTAGAAACTCTATCATTGCATGTTAAACAACTAAGCTAAACTAATTACCAAGGTCAATCCTCTAAAGTATCTGCTATAAAAATTAGACCTTATAAGATGAATGGCCAAATAGGTCATGCTTCTACATGAGTTTAACATTGAGTATGTCAATCATAAATTACTTAAAGGAAAAGTTTTGATAGATCAATTGGTAGGCACCCATTTATCTGATATATAACCATTGGCTATAGTATTTGTTGATGAATCCATTCTATCAATTGATGAGCCATACATGTGGAAGCTCTATTTTGATGACTCCTTCACTACTTATGGTTCAAGTACTGACATACTTACTATCATGCTTTGAGGTGATATCATTCTAAAGGCCTAAAAAATCTCCTTCCCTTGTACCAAAAACATCTTAGAGTATGAGGTGCTTAACACAGGGATTCAAATTACTCATAAATGGAATATATAACATCTTCAAGTCAATGGTGAATCTTAACTTATAATCAAACATGTCAATAATTATTTCTAGAAAAATGATGATAAGTTTCTCCCTTACAAGCACATGGTTGATAGTCTTAAAGCATAATTTTAGTATATCACATTTGAGAAAGTTATACGAGCGATAAAAAATTTCCAAAGATGCAATGGCTACCATTATTTCTTTTTTTAATATGTCTTAAGACACAAACCAACATCAATTCATAGTTGAACAACTTTTAATTCTAGTCCATAAATCTCATGCATTATAACATGTATATGACATCGTTAGTCCAAATTCCCCATGGTATCAATATATATAAAATTACCTTTATGATAATATATTTCCCCCAACCTTAACTAATACCATTGTCAAAACTCTCATTCAAAAATCCTCATGTTTCATTATTCTTAGTAGAATCCTCTATAGGTGAGAATATGATAAAACCCTATTTAGATGTTTGAACTTGGATGAGGCCTACTTAGTAGTCAAGAAGGTTCATGATGGCATCTGTGGGGAACATGTACCATTGGAAAGGTGCTATCCAAGAAAATCATGTATTATTTGCTAACCATGGATCATGAAACCTATCAATACATTAGAAAATGCATGTCATGTTAGAAACATGGATACCTAATGCATTATCCATCATAGGAACTACAACCCATAACCACTCCATGGCCCTTTTCCACATGAAAATTAGATCTCCTAGGTAATATTAATTCCCATCCTCATCAGATGGTCATAATCACACCATTATGGTGACTAAGTACTTCACCAAGTGGGTGGCAACTATGCCACTCACTTATGCCACTGGTAAGTAGATTTATAAATTCATCCTTAATCATATGATATGATAATATAGTATCCCCTATGTAATTATTTTTTATAAGTTTAAATCATTCAAGAATAAATTTTCCAAGGTATTGTGAAATAAATTCCACATCCAACACAACTGATCCATACCACATTACACCTAACACAACATCCAAGAAAAGGTAGACAATAAAACCATTATCAAAATCATCAAGAAAATTATCAATAATGTTGGCCATGATTTCCATCTTTATTTATATTATATTTTCTCATCTTAACAAATAATCATTTGTAATTCAACTGGTGTAACTCCCTATTCATTGATCTTTGACATTAATGCCATCTTACCAATTGAGGTTGTAGTACCATATTTGCATATCACTCCAAGGCCTCATAAATGAATAATTATATAAGGTTGCATAAATTCAAGAGCTATAACTATTGGATGAAAATTGTTTTCATGCCTTTAATCATTTGAATTCATATCACAATTGGCTAAATAACCATTACAACAACAAATTTCAGCCAAGATAGTTTGAAATTGGTGATTTTCTCATTAAAGAGAATTAAGTAAATAAAAATGTTGATCATGAAAATAAGGGAAATTTATAGCCTAATTAGTTTGAACCCTATGTTATTGTCTCTAAATTTGGTTTAAGAGTATATAAACTGGTACTCAAAATGGTCAGGAATCAAACAACTAATGAAAATTATGCACCTAAAAAGTTTTATACCTAAATCATGCCCTTGTTTTTACATCATTGTACATGGTATTATTTTAAAAAATATATTCTTTTTCCAATGGTGAAAAATAGTTCTCTAGTGCCTTGGATAAGCATAGTGATGAAAACCAATTTTTGGTGTCACTCATGACCAAACTTTGTCTACAAG